>JANTPZ010115156.1:0-15036 GCA_025593235.1 Vachellia pachyceras
TATTTG
This sequence comes from Vachellia pachyceras, assembly GCA_025593235.1. NCBI lineage: Eukaryota > Viridiplantae > Streptophyta > Magnoliopsida > Fabales > Fabaceae > Vachellia > Vachellia pachyceras. The sequence continues at coordinate 7 of JANTPZ010115156.1, forward strand.
CAAGGTTTAGAGTTGAATTGAGAGAGTTATAGCCTTTGCAAAAATTAACAGAGGGATCGATACTCGAGTGCTGGAGCCTAGCACTCGAGTATCAGCCCCTCTATTAACTTCCAGCTCGACATATGTTTGGTATTTTAATTATATCTCTCAAACCACAAGTTCGATTGATGTGAAACAAATTTTGTATGAAATTAGACTCAAAATTCGTTTCATAGACACCTAGAACAGCATCAAATAATTTCAGATTAAGGAGATATAAATTTCTAAACTTTGCGGTCGAATTCAACGCTTTTTCTCTAACCTTTGCCTATTCTATCTACCATAACTTTCTATATATAATATCTTTGGGACTGATTCTTATTTCATGTAAAACTAGACTTGTAGGGCTTTCCATTGATATATTATTTGCAAGGTTTGGAGTTGAATTGAGAGAGTTATAGACGTTTCAAGTTGAACCATGTGCTGAAAGGTGGACTGTGACCTGTGCAAGTGCAATTCATGAAGCAGAATTCGAGTTCTGCATTTACAACACTCGAGTTTCGTGATGTTAATCGAATTTTGACACTATATATTAAGTAAAACTCGAGTTATAGCTTGGAAACACTCGAGTTATGTCACAAATGTCATAAAACTCGAGTTACAGCATGCTTAGAACTCGAGTTATGTCTCATGATTCGTAAAACGCGAGTTTCATATTTTCAAAACTCGAGTATCGTGATTTCTAAATATAATATATAATTAATAAATATAATATAATTATATATTATATAATTAAATATTAAAGAATAAATATAAATAAGTTGAATATTTGTTCATAAATAATATATTTATAAAAAACATTTTACATTTGTCATTAGGGGCAGTATAATCATTTGATACAATTTTCCTACTCTCTTTCCTACAATTTTACTCCAACCAAACAAAATTTTTTCCATCAACCTATTTTCCATTCCAGTGCCAATCAAACAGCACACTCTAAAAATTTTTCCTTTCCCTTCCATTCCATTCTATCAAATTCCTACACATTCACTGAACCAAACCGGCTGTAAGTTTTCCGTAATCGTTTCCAATCAGGTCCATAGTAATTTTCCGAAAAATGTTGGCGAACGAGCGATTGGCTTTGAGTTCAAAAGCCATGATGTTTGTGGAATTTCTTTCGTTGTTAAGTTCGTTGATGCGTACTTGTTCTCTTTGCCGCTTTCTTTCTGTTGTACTTGTTGTTGGACTTCACAGTTGCTTGACATGGTATATAGTGTTTCTTTCAAAACGTAATAGAAAAATATTTTTACATTTTAAAATAAATATATAAATGAAATTATCTTATTTTATAAAAAAATACTGTTAAATACATGTTTAATTTTTGAAAATATGGTTTCAAACAAATCATTATTAAAATAATTTACCTAAATGCTACGGACTAAAAAGTATTTACTAAAATACTGTACTTAAAATTGTTCTTAAAGGTGAACGATTTTGAAATTGTAAAGAAGTCGTTGAAGCCACCATTCCTCATTCTTCCACTTCTCTATCTATCACATCACTAACATTTATTATTTTTTAATGAAAAAAGACTGTCGAATCTAATAATTCCAAGAAACACAACACCTAATAGTGCTAGTATTTTGAATTTAGGATATTTATTGCACTAAAGGTAAAATATTTTTAAACGCAAAATACTTTCAGACAAACATACTTAATTTTCAAAAATTACTTCTCAAACATATATTGGAATGAATTTTCATTTTCATAAAAAATTATTTATGCTATATACAATTTAGATATAAATCACATTACATAATCAAACTTTTATTAAAATTCTTTTTTTAAAAGTTGTAATGCTAAAATGCTATTTCGACCATTATTTATTCTAACGGCCCAATGCCACTAATAACTTATTATACTTATTTGATTTGTACGTTCAAACCACGTTATAAACAAGTTGAGACAAAACTTATCTCACATACTTATATTAGAATTTGTAAAATTACTTTTTCAGTAGATTTTCATAACATAATCTTTTTATTGATTATAAATAATACTCCTAAGCGAGGGTAAGAATAAATAAATAGGCAAATAAATTATACTCTAAAGATTTATTTTTAAAATTCCAGGAGTGGCAAGCCCTCATGCAATAAAATAACACAGTACAATAAGAAGGCAGTGAAATTGAGACCCATTTAAGTAATAATAAAAATTAAATTATGTGTTTTTAGTGTAAAGTAAACATAATATTAGTACCTAACAGCAAAGGAAGGCAGAAAAGACATTGACTTTCGATAACTGGGACTCGTAGATTTGTTGGTCAGCTCTGCTATTTTTTTAACCATTGTCTTCTCTTCCCTCCAACCCCTTTTTATATTATAAACTTCAATTCAACTTTTTCTATGTGTCTCTTTCGTATCCACAGATTTCACAGAGATAGAGAGAGAGAGGTGCCAACTTTTTTTCTAGTTTTCTTGGGCTCGCAACCAAAGAGACGATTTTGGCCTTTTAGGCTTTTACGCATTCATCGCTGTCAAATTAAAGGTGTCGTTCTCTCCGTACCTGGGTTGGTTTCTATTCCATCTACCTTTTCTCTATTTCTCACTTATCTCATCAGTGAAGGGGGAGAAATAGAGAGAGAGAGTGGTCCTAAGTGCATTGCTTTTTTTGTTAGATTCCATTAATATTTGATATGATTCACTTGAAAAGTCAAGTGGGGAAGTGTGAACAGGGGATACTGCAATTCCTATTATAAACCTAAATACATCTCAATCCTTCTCCTCTTCTCTGGGATTTTGCATATTCATTCACTTTCGAAAAATTCAATACCGACAAGCTACAGGTCAATTGTGCCCCGCCTTTTCAAAATCCCAAAAACGAAAAAAAGAGGAAAATAAATTTATGGGTTATTTCCTTCTTTCTTCCATTATTTCTGAACGTTTGGCTTTCTCGAAGTTGGGAGGCAGATGTGAACAGAGGACCAGAAATATGGGGCTTCTCTTGTCTTCTTCCTTCAAAAGGATTGGGTTTTAATTTGTGAGACATGCATGGCGTTGACAAGCGAACGCTTTTTTGGTTCTGTTTATACTTTTCAAGTGGGAAAAGGAACCCCTTTTGTGACTTTTTGATTTTCTGATAACTGGTTTCGAGGTCAAAGCAAGTGATAGAGACAATTTCGAAACAAAAACCAGAAGAAGAAGAAGAAGAAGAAGAAGCAGAAGGAGAAGGAGAAGGAGAAGAAAACACTCAGATTCTGATATCCAAAAGCTTTGGGGAGAGACAAAGGGTCCTTCCATTTTCTTTTCTTTTCTTTATTTTTTCCCGCTTTTTCGTTTATATTTTTTATGGGGTTTGAGGGTTTAATTAGGAGCAATAGTAGAAACTACAGCTGTGGGAGTCCAAGAGTTGTGGCTGATATTTCTCCACACAGTCTCTATATGCCCAGTGGTTCCATTGTTGAGCCACTACCTTTTCATCCTCCTCCTATTTTAAGTGTATGCTTAATGATTGAGCTCTCTCTCTCTCTATCTCTCTCCATAAAGTAGAAAATTGATTAGATTTGTTCTTTTGTTTGTTGAATATTGTTGTTGTTTCTGGTGATTTGTCTGATTCTGCAGCAACAGAAAATGGAGGGCCATGGTGATATGGGTCTTATTGGAGAATTTGATCATACTTTGATGGGTAGGATGAGGGATGATGAGTATGAGAGTCGGTCGGGGAGCGATAATTTCGAGGGAGTCTCCGGCGACGATCAGGACGCTGGCCACGATCAGCCTCAGAGAAGAAAGAAATATCACAGACACACCCCTCATCAAATTCAAGAGCTTGAAGCGTATGTCCTCATGGATTTTTCTGCAATTTTATAATTCACAAGTTGGTGATTTTTATTTATGTGTGTATAACATTTAGAGTAATGATGGCTTGGTTTTTTCTTTTCTTTTCGTTTTCTTTTTTACATTGTTTTAGATTTTTCAAGGAGTGTCCTCATCCTGATGATAAGCAGAGGATGGAACTTAGTAAGAGGCTGGGTTTGGAGAATAAGCAGATCAAGTTCTGGTTTCAAAATAGAAGAACTCAGATGAAGGTAATTGAATTATTATGTTAGGATATATATAGCATTGTTATTTGTCTCTTATGTTGATAGGATTTGTAGATAGTGTGTACTGATATTGGACTTGTTTCTTGAATTAGACTCAATTGGAACGCCATGAGAATATAATTCTCCGGCAAGAGAACGATAAACTACGTGCCGAGAATAGTATGATAAAGGAAGCCATGGCCAACCCAATGTGTAACAGGTGTGGCGGCCCGGCCATTCCCGGTCAAATTTCATTTGAGGACCACCATCTGAGAATTGAGAATGCTCGGCTTAAGGATGAATTGAATCGAATATGTTCCTTGGCGAACAAGTTCCTAGGGAGGCCACTCTCATCCTTGGCCATCCCAACTGCCGTTATGGGTTCAAATTCTGGTCTTGAACTCGCTATAGGAAGGAGTGAAATTGGTGGCTCAAGCACTCTAGGTTCATCCCTGCCAATAGGGCTTGACTTAGGGGAAGGTAGCCTGGGCATGCCTTCGGCAGTGCCCCGAATTAGATCTCCGATGGGAATGATGGGAGATGAAATACAGGTTGATAGGTCAATGCTCATCGATCTCGCACTTGCTGCTATGGAGGAATTAATGAAGATGGCTCAGACAGATAGCCCTCTCTGGATTAAGTGTTTGGGTGGTGAGAAGGAGATACTGGACCATGAGGAGTATGACAGGTTAATTTCTCCTTGTATTGGCCCAAAACCGGCTGGTTTTGTAACTGAAGCCACAAGAGAAACTGGGATAGTCATCATAAACAGTCTAGCCCTCATGGAGACATTGATGGATGCGGTATGTCATATTTCACCTTTACTAAATAATTGATTGAATTTAATTTAAGCATTTAGTAGTGAATTTTGGAATAATTACCTTTGGTTGAGTTGTACTGCATTGCATACATGATACTAGTCATTGGGTAGAACAATTTGATTTGGTCTAGAAATTTTGAAGTTTATTGGATGGGTATATTATTTTAATTAGTCAACTTTGCAATAGAACCGGTGGGCAGAGATGTTTCCCTCCTTGATCGCTAGAGCCGCAACCATTGATGTAATATCGAATGGTATGGGTGGAACCAGAAATGGTGCTTTGCAAGTGGTATGTTTTTAAGCCCTATGAATTCTGCACTTTAGCCATATATGGTTGGAACTGATAAGATAATATTCCTTGTCAGATGCATGCGGAGGTTCAATTGCTTTCGCCGCTTGTCCCTGTGCGTCAGTTGAGATTTCTCCGGTTTTGTAAGCAGCATGCGGAAGGCGTGTGGGCTGTAGTTGATGTTTCGGTTGAGATTGGCCATAGTCCACTCAATGGCCACCCGTTGGTGAGCTATAGGAGGCTTCCTTCGGGCTGTGTTGTGCAAGATATGCCCAATGGTTACTCTAAGGTAACCGATCGATGCTCGTAATACCCTTTTAAAACACTTTATTCATTCGTGTGCCACATATGGTTGCTTGCTTAAATGTCCAAGTGTTATCAATCACCATCGTGATTGATGGTCTGGTTTGATACAGCAGATGTTTTAGATATATTATTGTGGATCTTTACCCAAGGGTCTGACTTAATGGTATTCTGTTGAAAAAGATGAATCCATATTGCAAAATTGTTACGTTATAATATCTTGTTCTAAAGTTTAGGTTGCTTTCTGTGTATGCTCAAATTTTGCAGCCTTATTTGGTTTAGAAATAACTTGAAACTGCATATCTGTCTCAGCATCTGATAGTATTTATAAGTGCATAGAAGTTAAAAAAATGTTGGGTTATTCTTCAATCTCTCTATTATATACAATATAATTGATGCTTCCATGCCTACCTCTTATATTATTTTACCATTTACCAATGTGGGAAAGTCTACAATGACTTGGATTCAGTAACCTTGACTTGTAATATAATAGTGCCAGGTGGTACTTTGCAATCTGTGCCATTGGAAGATAATCAGACCTAATCCTGTTGAAAAAATTTCCATAATATACTCTAGTTAAGCTTATTGATAATTATCTTATCAACTTTGGAATCAATATTTTTCTTTTTTTATTTTTTAAAAAAACAGTTTTTGACTTCTGCTTTAGTTTTGACTTAACGTTATGATTTCTCAGCCGACATCTAAGTTTGGGGCTATTAATTTATAGCGAGGCTAGGGTTTAACGGCTACAATTTCCTATGTAGTTGATTGTTGTGGATTTAGGTCATTGTTTTTCACCTTCTAATACCATGTCTTTCATCGCAGTAATTTATCCTTTATTTACAGTATCTTTATAGATGAATTAATTATTTTTTCTGTATGTGATTAGAGATAATAACTTCAAAATTTCTTGAGGATTATAAACATTTTTTTTAAAGTTAAGCCGTTTTGAAACACGTAAAGACATATTGAAAGAATAAAAGTAAAGTTGCATGGAGCCTTGGAGGACCCACACTATCCTAGCTTTGTGAATAATATGATTCCATATCGATCTAATATGTTCTTGATTGTTTTTCAACTAGTATTGCTTTCTATCGTTATAATCTCCAATAAGATTAACCATCTCAATGTTTGGTCAAAACTTTTTCTCACTAAAATAACTAAAATCAAGGTAGTTAAGAATAATGTAACTTTGTAGCCGGTATCATGTTCTAGTGTCGGGTAACTTCGTAGTTTCTTTGTACTTTCGCGACGAAAAGATGAGCAATTCTTTGATTAGCTTTAGATCAGACATGCTGTGAGCAATTTTTTTGATTAACTTTAGATCATACATGCTATGGCATCTTCTATTACTATAAACCGGATCCTTGCCACGGATGAGTTTCTGAATCGAATGGCTGTTATATCTCTGAATAAAGAGGTAGTGTAGCAAATGGCATTTATTGTTGAAAAATAATGACAAAGATGTAATAGATATTGTGTGTTTGTGTCTCTTTTGTGCATTAGAAAAGGAATCGTTTTTTTAATTACACCAAACAAGACCTAAGACCATATTTTATTCCCGAGTACCCAACATAGTTGTACTGTTGCAGGTTACATGGGTTGAGCATACACAGTACGATGAGAGTGTTGTTCACCAACTGTACCAGCCGGTGGTGAATTCCGGCTTTGGCTTTGGTGCTCAGAGGTGGATTGCCACCCTTCAAAGGCAATGTGAATGCTTGGCAATCCTCATGTCATCTTCTATACCCAGTGAGGATCATACAGGTACATATGTAATACTATCTCTTGTCCTTAATACAAGAGTTAGCTGATTAAACTTAACGGATATTAAAGAAGTTAGTTAAGTTAGGTATTTGCGACAAACATGTGTTGGTTTTCCTTAAATGCATTCTTTAATTGTGTGCAATCAACAAGAATACTTTGTAAAAATTAATTTTTCCGGTCTTTATATAAGAGACAATTGACTTTTTTAAAGGAGATTAAAGAAGCCAATTAACTGATATATTTATTGGTTTTCTTCAAACCTATTTGTCGAACTTATAAATTGATATCTTTATAAAAAAAATTATAAACTGATATATAATTTAATAATACATATAAGTATTTCAGAATGTGTTATGATTGAGTAATTTATTTGGTTTTTGTAGTATCTTCAAAAAAGTCAACTAGCTCTTATATTACGGATAAGAGAGATAGTATAAATTTGGGAGAGGCAAAATGAATTGATGTTTTATATTTAGGACCCGGAGGTAGTACACATTTCTGTTTCTTTAATTTTTGCTCCTTCACTTGTAATGGATTTCATATATTTACATGTTGATAATGATAAGAATATATTTGACCAGCATTAAGCCAAGCTGGTAGGAGGAGCTTGTTGAAGCTGGCGCAGCGCATGACCAATAACTTCTGTTCCGGGGTTTGTTTATCGTCGGCGCGCAAGTGGGACAGCCTTCACATTGGCATGCTCGGCGATGATGTGAAGGTGATGACCCGCAAGAATGTAGACGATCCAGGCGAGCCTCCTGGGATCGTACTGAGCGCCGCGACTTCTGTTTGGATTCCGGTGTCCCGGGAGAGTCTGTTTAATTTCCTGCGTGACGAACGGCTGAGGAGCGAGTGGGACATTTTGTCAAATGGGGGACCGATGCAGGAGATGGTCCATATTGCCAAAGGCCAAGGTTCTGGAAATTGTGTCTCTCTCCTTCGTGCCGGTGTAAGTTGTTTTTTTTCAACTGTTTTCTAAAGCAAGTTAAAATTAAAAATTTGAATTCTTATAACTATTTTTTTATGGTGTGGCATATTCTTAAATGTAATTTATGAAACTAAATTAATTTGATGATGTAAAGTTTACATATCCATTTTTTTATATGGAACGTTTGCTTTTGGATTGAGGATATATAACGAAGTTATTAAGCGCCGGCTGTTGCAGGCGGTGAATCTCAACGAGAGCAATATGGTAATCCTGCAAGAGACATGGACGGACCCGTCGTGCTCGGTGGTGGTGTATGCCCCAGTTGACGTACAATCCTTGAACGTTGTGATGAGCGGCGGAGACTCCGCCTATGTGGCTCTCCTACCTTCAGGCTTCGCCATCTTCCCGGATGGCCACGCTGGCAGCCTCCTAAAAGGTGGTGGCAGCCCTGACGGACGAGGCGTTGATGACCGCCAAGGAAGCCTGCTCACGGTGGGGTTCCAGATTCTGGTAAACAGCCTGCCGACGGCGAAACTCACGGTGGAGTCTGTCGAGACTGTCAACAACCTCATAACCTGCACCATTCAGAAGATAAAAAGCTCCATGCCAGTTGCATGACGACGGCGATGACTTCTGTTTTGTAGTTTCCCTTCCTGTTTTGTGTTGTGAAACTTGAAGAAGAGATTAATTGAGAGATTGGGTGTAAATGTATAATATATATATATAGAGAGAGAGAGAGAGAGTGAGTGAGTAGTGAATGGATGAAGGAGGAGAGGTCGCTAAAAATGGAGGTTTAGAGTCAAGAACGAACCGCGAAGGAGGAGTTGGGGATTGGGATAGTGTGTGAGTCGGTGTATGGTGGTTTGGGTATTGACTCATTGACCTGTTACTTTTTGTTCCTAAACTCTTTTTTGTATCGAACAATTCCTCGCATTAGTCTTTTGTTGTTCCCTTTTGGCTTGGCTTCACTTGTCTTTAGGCTTGTTTGGTTAGCATGTTTGGGCAACCAAAATCTATTCCTGCGTTTATCGAGATAAAATTCCTCTAACATATTTACTTTAAAATCTGTGTCCGTTCTCCTAACGGGCTATCCAAACAAACTATTTGTTGTTTTCTTGGATTACAATAATAGTCGCTTATTAGTATATACATGTGTTGGCTTTTTCTTCACTCTTGGGCTTCGAACCTTTCTATTTTTCTTTTATTTAGAAGAATAGAGGTTAACGGTGAAAGGTTATAAGTGAAATTGAACTCAATTTTTCGTGATAGTTTCAATCTTATTAATTTTTGAGCCTTTGGGTCTCTCATACCACCTGAATGGTGCTCTATGAGAGAAAAATACACTAATGGATGAAGAGAGAAAATACAACAACAATGGTGAGACTTATCTCGTTAAGTTATATGGATTATATGGAATCATCATACTCCATTAATAAACTTAAAAGGTTCAACTTTGTAATTCTTTTTATGTTTAATAGTTGGTCTCTATTCTAAGTAAAGGATAAGGGTTGTGCCAAGCTTTTAGCAACCAATGTAAAATTTTATTTAATTTTTATGACATTAATAAGGTGTGAAAATGTGAGAGAATATTGAGAGGAGAAAAATATTTTTTAATTAATAGAAAAATACAGAAAAAAAAGTAATTACCTTTTAGGGAAATTTACTACTAGATTCCAAGTAACACAATTAATGAACAAAATGTTTCAAAGATTGATAAAATCATCATCACGTTCCAACAATAACTGGTCCGGTTGTTATTGGCAGCACGTGAGGTTGTTAATGAGAGCTGGACTAGCTACTACGAGGACTTTATAGTAATTTTGTCAATCTTTAGAAGCTTTTATTCATTAATTCCTCTATTTGAGATCTGATGGTAAATTTCTTTCCTTATAAAAAAGGTTTGAGTTTCACGTCCCCCCTTCTCTATTTTAGCATAAAATTTTGAAAAACATAGTCCGTCTCCAAAATCATTAGAAGATTCAATGGACAAGGCGTCCATCAAGTGTGGTATTTGGAGAGATAGATATATACAATCTGATCCTTGTAAGCGGAGATTCTGTTTTCAAGATCAAACCCATAACCTCGGATCACATAGCAACAACTTTACCTGACGTTCTAAGGTTGACCCCTTCCTTAAAAATCTCTACTTATAGATGAAAAAAAATAGAAGAAAATATAAGGCTGTCCTTCACCCTTCCTGCCTTTTTTCCCCCAATCCAAACATTGCCTTCTGACAAGGGGAATCTACCCACCTTTGTAATTTTTTGGATCAAACCACGTACGTACGTGCAGGAGAGAATCCAAACAGCTAAAAGTTTCGTGGTGATTTTAAGAGGTCTGTTGTATCATTGATTGGGAAGATAGAAGCCATCATGAGGGGAGGGGAGGGGAGGGGGTGGACTTTATAACATTATTGAAAAAATGTATTTAATGCCACAAAAACTTTCATGTTGTGTATGAGTTGAGCATCTGACGGAAAATCTGTAAAACAGAAATCTCCAATATAACACATTTGAAGTTTGACGCTGTAAACTCAATTAATACAATGTATCCGTTTAGGAACGCGGTAGAGAAATACTTTTATGTAAACCGGGGTAAATATGTGAAGGAGATTATTTCGTTTTGCGGAAAAACACTGTTGAACGTGCATTTGAAGAAGGCAAACGCTTCTCCAAATAAGCCCAATATCAACAAGCTTATTTAATTCCAATAAATACGTACATACATTTCATATTGTATCCTTTCATGGCTAATGTATGAATAATATTCACACCCAAAAATCATAGGTACAACATATTAAAATTTCAAAATGACCGATAATTACAATTTAGTCTATTTGATAGCTTACTGCTCCTAAACACTTATCAATATATCACAATATCAAATACTTACGATAATTTACATAAATTAATGTTAATAAATTTAAATAGTAGTAAAAATGAAATAGCATGAAACCATCTAGGCTTATACATATCTTCTTTTGGGTTTTCAATTAACTGTGGACATTTTCCTCCACATTTTATTGCCTTAGGCATTATAATAACCATTGATATTTTTCATAATGTCTTCCACTCATTATGACTTCATAACCGTTTTAGCCTTTTTTTTTTTTAATAAACTGATATACATTTTTCTGTATGGCCTCTGATCATATTGTAGCATTTCTCATTATTTTGATGAGCATAGGGATATTTTTAGTTCACCAAGTATGTCAAAACATATAAACTTTTTTTTTAAAGCCATGTAGTATCAATTTTCAATTGTCAATCTCACCAGTGCAATGTGACCACTATCTCTTCTCACATTCTCAAGAGTTACAATGTGATAAACATAAGAATTAATATGTATTATGATACAACATAAAAACATTGAACATTATAGTCTTTAATTATAAAATGGAATCATAAGGGCCTATATGGTTATGAACATCCATACTACAATATTTATAACCTTTAGACCCATTGAGAAAGCGATGAAGAAGTACTTTTACCAATTATGAGGTAAATGTGTGAATAAGGTTATTTCATCTTATGGAAAAACATTGTTGAACGTGCGTCTGAAGTGTTTAGAAGCTTTCCCAAACATTAACCGCATTTTGTATCTATTTATCTATAAAATGTTTAAAAGCTTTAATAAGTTGTAGTGACTATAGGTGGGAAAGAATTTGGACTTGCTTCTGCTGGATTGAGTTGGATCTTTTATTTATTTTGGAGTACAAGAGAGGATAAACAAGCGAAATTTTTATATTTCTTTGAGATAAGTATATTAATTAACCACAAATTTGATGCCTTTTCATCTCATAGATTTAGCTTGTTACCACCTAAGTCTCAAGTTCAAATCCGATTACCGATTTAAAAGCCTTCTTCTATGTTTACCTTTGTAAGCATTCTCTGGGTGAGAAGAAATGACTTCAGCCTGGGAGTCCCAACACCTACGCCCGTCTAAACTTTCCCAAATTAGAAAAAGAAATTAAATTTACTGAGGATCTACTTGAATAATTAATTATTGTCATTCAAAACCAGGATGCTGCGGATGTGAGGTTAAGAGGAATATTTCTTTTGGCTTGGAATCTTGCTAATTTTGAATCATCAACTTAAATTTCTACGGTTCAAGTAGTGTGTCAAAAACAAAAAAGTAAATCTTGTATTAAAAAAAAAAAGTAAATCTTTGGTCACAGGTCTTATTTAGAATCTAAAAGTCACTGTCTCCTCATTGAGAATCGCAATTTCTTACTTTCTTCCTTACATTGAGCAACATAATGACATGGTTGAGATCCCCATGAACTGAACAACTTTTTTTAATTTTGAAGTTGGGGTTAGCTAGTAGCTCTGGGTTTTTGTTTTGACTTCTTGTTAATTAGGTTTATCAATATAAACATTATTGGGTTCTTCAAGTTTACCCAAATTTTGACTTGGGTTCCTCAAATTTCAAATAATGGGTTTTAGTCCTTAAAGAAATAAAATAGGCCAAGTTTTTATTAGATTACAAGGATTACTATTTTAACCAATATGAAACGTAAGAAATCAAAACCAATTATCATTGATTTTTTTTTTTAACGAGAATGAAATATGAGATAAAACCACTTTTCTTTTAGCAACCTTTTTCCTTTTAGTACGTCAACTATTATTGATTCTGTTACCTGAGCTCCTCTTATTTCAGTTGGTTACAAGGTCTCTAACGACAAACAAGTTTTTGTGTGTGGTGATTATGGCATTTGGTTTTACTTGCGATGAAATTATAAAATTTAAAGGCAAAAAATGAAGAAAAAAACTGAGTTGTATTGACCATTAATTCATTTATAAAACTACATGGTTGTTAAAATTCAGTAATTAAACTGATGTGAAAACATGTTTAAATATTCATTATATAACATGATTATAATTTAATTAAGAAGTCATCTGATTATTACATAAACTAGGGCACACAAGATGAGGATCACGACAATGGGTCTGTTTGGCAACGCGGTAGAGAAGTATTTATGGGTACTTTCACACAAGTCGAGGCAAATATGTGGAGGAGATTGTCTCGTTTTGCAGAAAAACACTATTGAACGTGCTTATAAATAATTATGGTAATTTACCAAACGACGTATATCACATTACACGCAAATTATATGTGAAAAAATGAAAAAAGAAAAAGTGCTCGTTTGGATATTGGCACTTCAAAGCTCCACAAATTAACGTGATTTTAAAACTTACCAGCATGTTAAAAGAAATTTATTTGAATATGTTTAAGAGTTTGTTTGCCATTGCGTTAGAAAAATATATTTAAGTAAGTTAAGATAAAATTCCTTTCATATACTTATCTCGTAAACTGCAAATCACAATGGAAAATCACAATGGAAAAGTAACTTTCATCATTAATTCAAAGGGCATTATGAGAAGCTACTCCAAGCAAGCTCACGTGTAGATGCATGTGAATGAATCTATGTCAACAACAATAATAACGCTGATGCTCCTCCGATCATATTGATGGTTGAGAGAGAGAATGTCAACTAATTAAATTTTTTATGTTTATCTAAAATTTGCTTTTATGTAATCTTGTAGATATCAAAAACTCATAAAATTGTTAAATTTTACATGAAGTAAATTATATACAATGAGAGGAGTATATGTAGCAACTACATTAATGGCAAGACCAACATTAATTCATAGTATATAGGCTACATAGTTAATCTTGAGATATTGTTGGCCAAATTATTGCACTAGAGTACACTTCCTTACATGCACCCATGTTCTATATATATATATATTTTGAAACATTCATGAAATTAGATCTTGTACTCAATCTGTGCATTTGCACAGAATCCGAGATCAGAAGTCGTACTGTTCATGGCCTTACGATCAGTACGGCTTTCATTAATATATATATATATAGATTGAGTAAACATGAGATCGATTCATCTTAATTAGGGATATATAATTAATTAATTAATTAAGATCTTCTTCTTCCGGTAGACTGTCGCTTGGAATTGAAGTAAACAGCAGCAACAGGAAGGCCGAGGCCATTTTGGAGTGAGAAGGTCCTTGTGTTGAAGTTGTCCCTTGAAGCCGGAGGCCTCACTGTCTGCCTCCCTGTCTGCTTGAACAACACAAACACGTACCTGTGAATTCCCACCACTGGCTTTGGGCTTTCATACTCCACAAACTCCCTCCCTGTGTGTGTGTGCATATATACAATCAGCATCATCAGAGATATACATACATATACATATACATATACAAATATTCTTCACAGAATCACAGCCACACACACGCAGGCATCTTTATATATTGGCACATGTCATCATTTTTCATAAAGAATCAAATAAAGGCTTCAAATAAAGAAGTTCACTGATTGAGGTTTAGGAAAAAGAAAACTAACCAAAGCTTACATCAGTTGTACCAGGAATATCCGTGACCATCCTGGAATTCCATATGTATACCAACAACAAATTAAACTTTTTCAGATCAATGTCGTCCACTATTACAAACTTAAATAAAGCTAAAGGAATTTGGATTGTATATTTCAAACCAGTGAAGACGTTCCCTTAAATACGGATCGCTCGGACTTGGAGCATCTGGATCCGTCATAATCTTTAATACACACACACACACACACACACACACCCAGCAATATTGTGTTAGTTACTAGAAAGTAGAAGCAGAAGAAACCATATGCAACAAACTAGGATGAGACTTACTAAGGTATAGAAAGTCCTCATGTCATCACCACCAATCTCAACCCTTGGTTGGGAAATTACAGTATGAGGCAATAGCTCTTGGCCAGGACGAAATGGCCTGTTGGAATTACTGTACAACACATTCATGGTCACGCTTGGAGTGAAATTGTCTATTACCTCTCCTATCACTCTCTCCACAACA
>JANTPZ010115157.1:0-14489 GCA_025593235.1 Vachellia pachyceras
AATAAAAATCTAATTTGAATTTGGAAAATCCGTGTTTCATCATTGCGATCCATAAGTAGAGATCTATCTATTGGGCATCTGTAAATTTTCTAATATTTTGGTCAACTGGTTGACTTTTGACTTTGACTTTGACTTTTCCTTTGTCAAATGACCAAAATGCCCTTCAACTTTCTCATAATTACCACTTTGCCCTTACTTTCTCTACTTTTTGAAAATTACTATTTTGCCCTTACTTTTGATACTGAAAGACCTTTATGCCCTTGGTCTTTTATTAAACGACATATGGGTCCCTTCCTATAAGGTTTCCCATCCTCATTTTGCTTCTAGGGCAAATATACTAAATTTTGGAATTCATATGGAACTCCGAGCCTCAACTTTCGGCCCTTAATCTTTCTTTCTGTGGGCTCTGACTTACTTCTAATTACTGGTTTGGCCCTTTTTATCTAATGACCATATTACCTTTGGTCTTTTTGCTTAATGATGTTTATTTCCCTGGCTTACATTCTTAGTAATTTCAAAGCCTTGGGATTAAATTGACCAGGGTCTCTTTGGTCCATTGACATCTTCTCTTCCTGTACTTTCATTTCTGGGCCTTGTCTTCTCTCATATCTATGAATTTGGCTTCTGTGCTTATTTACAGAAAATGGTGGATATTACATTTTTCAAGCAATTTTGAGAAAGCAAAAAACATTCTTTCTTAACCAAAACATTCCAGTAAACACGGTGGCTCATTTTCATTGTAAATGGATTAATTTTAAAAAACGAATCACATTTCTAGAATCCTCATGCAAAACTGATCGAGAAATGAAGTTTCCATGCAATTCGGACATAATGAAAAATTTTCATCCTTTCTGACCAAAACTGGCTGGAAAAAACAACTTACTCCTCTTCGATGCGATTGAATGAATTTTCAAAAAATAACCTCATTTCTGGAGTCCTCATGCAAAACTGACCTAGAGAGGAAGTTTCCATGCAATTCCGAGACAGTGGAAAATTTTCATCCTTTCTAACGAAAACATGCCAAAAAAAGAGCCGGCTCCTTTTTGATGCCAATGGATGAATTTTTAAAAATTAACCACATTTCTGGAATCTTCAGGCAAAACTGACTGAGAAAAGAATTTTCCATACAATTCCTAGAAAGTGAAAAATTTTCATCCTTTCTAACCAAAACGGGCCGAAAAAAAAGCGCTGGCTCCTTTTCGATGCAAATGGATGAATTTCTAAAAACACACCACATTTATGGAATCATCAGGCAAAACTTACCCAAAGAGGAAGTTTTCAAGCAAATTCCCCGAAAGTGAAAAACTTTCATTCTTTTTTAACCAAAACAGACTAGTAAACAAGGTGGCTCATTTCGATGCAAATGGATGTATTTTAAATAATGAACCACATTTTTGGAATCCTCTTGCAAAAATGATCGAGACAGGAAGTTTCAATGCAATTTTGAGACAGTGAAAATTTTTCATCCTTTCTGACCAAAACAGGATTGAAAAACGAGTTTGCTTCTTTTCGATAGTTTCAAAAACAAACCACATTTTTTGAATCTTCATGCAAAACTGACTGAGAGGAAGTTTCCATGCAATTCCGAGAAAGTGAAAAATTTTCATTCTTTCTGACCAAAACATGCTGGAAAATAGAGCTGGCTACTTTTCGATACAAATCGATCAGTTTTCAAAAACTAACTACATTTCTTGAATCCAGATGCAAAATTGACCAAGAGAGGATGTTTTCAAGCAATTCTAAGAAGGTTGAAAACTTTCATTCTTTTTTTACAAAATAGGCTAGTAAACAGGGTGACTCCTTTTCAATGGAAATGGATGAATTTTATAAAACAAATCATATGTATGGATCCTCATGCAAAAATGACCAACATAGGAAATTGCCATGCAATTCAGAGGCAGTGAAAAATTTTCATCCTTTCTGATCGAAACAGACCAGGAAAAAAGAGAAGGCTCCTTTTTGATGCCAATTGATGAATTTTTAAAATACTAACCACATTTCTAGAATCCTCCAACAAAACTAATAAAAATATGACGTTTTTAAGCAATTTTGAGAAAGTAAAAACTTCCATTATTTTTTTACTAAAACAAGAAAGTAAACAAGGTGTCTCCTTTTCAATGCAAATGGATGTATTTAATATAACGAACCACATTTATGCAACCCTCATGCAAAACTGACCAAGAAAGGAAGTTTCTATGTAATTATGAGATAGTGAAAAGTTTTCATTCTTTCTGACCAAAATGGGATGGAAAAAAGAGCTGGCTCCTTTTTTATGTCAATGGATGAATTTTTAAAAACAAACCACATTTCTGGAATCCTTATGCAAAACTGACCAAGAATGGAAGTTTTCAAGCAATTTGGAGAAAGTGAAAAAACTTTCGTTTGTTTTTTTACCAAAACAGGCGGCTTCTTTTTGAAAAACTCATGCAAAACTGACCGAGAGAGGAAGTTTCCATGCAATTCCGAGTCAGTGAAAAATTTTCATCCTTTTTGACCAAAACAGGACAAAAAAAGAGATTGCTCATTTTCGATGCAAAGGGATGAACTTTCAAAAACTAACCACATTTCTGGAATCCTCATACAAAACTTATTAAGAAAGGAAGTTTTCAAACAATTTTGAGAAAGTGAAACCTTTCGTTCTTTTTTTTTTACAAAAACAGGCCAGTAAATAAGGTGGCTTCTTTTCGATGCAAATGGATGAATTTTAAAAAATGAATCACATTTCTAGAACCCTTATGCAAAACTGACCGAGACAGGAAGGTACCATGCAAAAATATTTAATCTATCAAGGATCTATTATTGCTTCCAACAACCTCAAATAAAATATTTAATTTAATTTTAATCGTCAAATATCCTATATAATAGAAACCTTATATCAAAAAATAAATAAATAATTTTTAAAATAATTCAAATATCAAGTAAATAATTCCACTCACACATAAATTAATAATAGACATTACTATATTAATATATGATTTTTTGCCAATAAAACTCTAATTGGAAAATATTAAATCCAAAAATATTCTCTAATCAACATGATATTAATACTAATAGAAAGAGAAAAATATTTAGAACAATTTTTATAAAATAATTTTTATGAAAATAAATTGCTTTGCTGACCTAAATAATCCCACATGCAGAACCTCGACTCAAAAAACCTCCTTACTCTCCTTCTCTCTCCACACTCTCTCTCTAATGTCTCTCTCTATGTTTTTCCCTCTCTTCTCTGGACGAGTGTGTGGGGTGTTGTGATGTGTGAGGGTATTTATAATACCCCACAGCTTTGGCCCCCCATTATTTTTTAATAAAAATTTTATGATGGTGATGGTGGCTCACACCATTAATTCTTCTGCCACACAGTCTTGATAACATGTGGCTTTCTCTATTCTTTTTTATATAAATTATTTTAAATCATTATCCCCTCTTTGTCTCATGTTTCTGATAACATGCGGCTTTCTATTTTTTCGAGCCATATGCACTGCTTCCATCACTTTCTTCTTCTTCTTCTTCTTTCTTTTCTGTCCATACAGTCAATCTCGTCTCACCTCACTCTCCATTTCTTGTGCACCCAACCTCTGCTTCTCCTATATCTCTCTCTCTCTTGCCCATTGATGGGATGCTACATAGGGCACAATCTTCAACACACACCATATACTTCTACCCAGATTGTCATATTTGCTGCAGGTAATTTCTAAATTCAACAAATTTTTAATTTTAATAGGAAATGCTTGGTAGATAAAATATATAATGTGTGCATACACATACACAATATATTAATTTTTAGGGCAACTTCAACCTTTTTTCATTAGTTTTAGAGTAACTCCAAAGTAGTTTTTGAGCTATGTATTTTGTAACATCCTTATTTTTGGGATTTATAGCTATTTGTTTTTTAGATCTTTAATTAGTTAGAGAACAAAATAAATTAGGATTTTAAAAGAAGAATCAAATTCAGAACAATTATATATAAAAAATAATATATATATATATATAAGGAAATCCCTCCTAAAAATAATTAATTATAGGTGTAGAAGCTTATCTTATTATTAAAATAAGTAATATAAAGTAATTATTATTATAATTATTATTTTTCTTTTGTTTGATTCACAAGAGGGTAAATGTCAAATAGACTATCTTATTACATGTGGAGTTACAATTAATTTATGGCGATATATGAAATAAGATATATCATTCACATCATTTAACCATGCAGAAATTCAAGCAATGCATGTATCAAGTTGAGAATGTGTAGATTGATATTAGTAATACATCACATACAAACTACTTGTTGTTTACCTTTCAGGCAAATTGTTCCCAACAGTCTTATATGAGAATAATGTTGGGTGTATTATCCAACTAAAAGAATTTTATATCAATGGTGATAAAACAAAGTGTATCTTACTAAAATTCTTCTTCACCCTCGACCTTCAAAAGAGGGTGAAATTAATATCCAACAAATATATTCTAATGAAAATCTAGTAGATTTGTTCACCAAAAAGCTTGTTTATGACAACAGACTTCATAGACTCAAATATATCAAGTGATGTTGTCAAGTGGGGAAGCTGATACGCACTGTACTTTTTTCTCTTGTTTATGTTTTTCTCTACCGGGTTTTCTTAGCAAGAGTTTTAATGAGATATCACTATGAAGTGAATTATATAAACGTATTTTTTTACTAAGTTGTTGTTTCATTGGGTTTTCTTAGTTGAAGTTTTTTTATGTGGCACATATATAGTTATGAACATCTAAGAGGAAATGTAATGAATATTACATGGATGTCCATATTTCCCCATAATGCCCTATAATCTCATATATCCCTTTATAAGCACATTAACCATGGAATTGATTTACTTTAATATTGTGAAGTTTTCTAATAAATTGAATGCACCCCTTATGTACTTTGAATTTGTAGGGTGAATAAGAATGATTCTATTTTATTCTCTAATTCTCTTCTTTTCTTTTACCATCTTCTTCCTTGATTTTTAACAAAGATTATATCACGCTTGGTCAATGGACTGTTATTATCTGGAAGACTAGGGAATGAGTCCGGAAGGTTTTTATTATTTGAATCCGAACCACAGAAATTTAATGGTGAAACAGATCCACTCTTGAAATAAACCAATTGTCATACATGTCAATCGCTCGAGTCTTCTTAGCTCCTCCTTTTCTCATCCTTCTCCAGGCTCCATAAAATGCGCGCCATCCCCAACTTGAGGCAACCTTCGCCATGTCTCTCTTCATCTCCTCTTCGCACCATTTACCACTTCTCTTCTTTCCTCTTCAGCTTCCGACCCAGTAAACACATTCACTTCCTCTCTCCATGTTCTTCTCTCAGACAAACCAAGAAGCAGCAAGTGAGGAAGTGATACTCCCAAAAGTGCTCCTTCTGGTGGTGGCACAAATCGGCTTTTTAACCCCAAGAGCACTGACGGTGGTGGTGGTGGTGGTGGAGACAAGAATGAAGAGGATTCTGGATTAGAGGGTGACACTGCGTTGAAGGGTACTCTATTGGGTGGTGCATTATTGTTGGGCATTGTTAGGGGTATCGCCTCTATTGGTTATATTTATGAGGATCAGATTAACGTCTTCTTGAATCAGTTTTCCACATTCATAGAAGGTAAAGTTTTTCATTAACCTCAAGTAGTTCGATTCTCATTATCGTGACTTCAGGTTTATTGGAGGTTTATGTAATAAGTTGCTAAAATAATTGCGGATAAGATTTGGGGCATTTCCATAGTTCGTGATCTCTAAGGCTAGAATGCTCCTAGACTTTTTTGGCTATTATTGTATCAATAACTTAAAAATTAAAAGCTTCGGGATGTTTTTGGATGTTACCACCTGTAGGAAGCGAAACGATATTTTCTAAAAATGTTGATATGATCTTTACAATGGAAATTTATCTCGGCATAGATATGAAAGGTTTATACTTTATGCCTCATTCATTGATCTGGATATCTCTAGTTAGGCTGGTTGATTGTTATCCCTGAGCAATCGACCTTGGATAAACTTGCTAGAATCCTATGCCAAATATGTCAGAAGCGCCCGGTTCCTTAGAAGCTAGAGTTTGTTGAATTTAATTTTCGATAGGAATGGTTCTATTATTTCTCTTCATCCAGGATTCATTCTGTTCTGTGCATTTTAAAGGTAAATAGGGTACAATCTATTGTATTCTGTAGATTTTTTTTGAATAAATTAAATGAATCAAGTCCCTAACTTTAGTAATTCTTTTAATGAAATGTTTTAATTCACTTAACTTGTTGACACGATCACTACCAATAATAATACAAGACTTGAGTTTAAAGAGAAAAGAAAAGGAGAGGAGAGGATATCTTAAACAGTACAGTCCTCCAAGGATTTATAGTAGTAGCAATGTAATTACTTAAATCTCATGATTATGCCCTCAACTTTTATAATTTTCATGCTTTCATATTTATTTTTCCCTCTCTAAAGGATTTTTTTGATGTTAATTGTAACCCTATTTGGTTTCTAAAAAGCAGGCTATGGTCCAGTTGGATATGCATTGTTTGTGGCAGTTTATGCTGGCTTGGAGGTGAGGATGCATCTACACCTAGTGTTTCTTTGAACACCTGCTGCTAGATGGCTGGCTTGATTGCAGCTAGTATGATAGATTTGTAACTCGGTTCAATGTAACATTTGATATTGTCTACATGCATGCATCCCTCTTTTTTCTTTTTATCGCAAACTATGGTCTTAAATTGCACGTTACCAAGTGAATCAAAATAATGTCCATTTATTGATTATTCTAGAATTCTTTTCTTTTGGATGAAACCTAAAGTGGTTCTTTCATTTGTTGATGTTTGACTTTGTCTCATCCATCATCGTCTTAAGTCCTTGCAATTCCTTCCATTCCTTTAACCATGTCATCAGGACTTCTTTTTGGATCTATTATTGGAACTATCATAGTCTCAATTAGTGGAACGGTGAGTCATTATCTCTCTCTCTATAACACACACACACTCACTCAACTCATACAGATGTCTAGATTCAATTTCATATGATTGAGAATCTATATTCAGTTCTTCTAAAATGGATTCTCCTTGATTAATGTGACAAGCACTGAATCATATTATTTAACAATGGTGTGGTGAAAATTATGTTCTATTAGAAGTTATAAGATAGTCTATTTATATTGACTTCTATGTTGATGGTTTAGTTTCACTTAATCCTAGTTGACCCAATCAATATAGGCAGTGTACACTGCTAACTTAAGGACACAATCACACAAGCCCAAATCCTAATTTTGTAAATGTGGTGTGGATGAAGAATTAAGTTAAACTATGGTATGCTTTTGAGAAAATTTAAGATGAGATGATGCAAATTATGTAATATGTGGCTTTACAACGGGTTATGTGAGTTGAGTTAGATTTTGTTTTAGAGATTATTGAACTTTATGAGAACAAAAAAAAAAAGATGTGTTGGTTTGTGGGTTGGCTTGTATAACCCATCAACATGGTTTAGACCCACATGAAAATGGGCCGATATAACCTGTCTCGTTTGTTCAACAACCCATTTTGGGCCAGTTCATATGGTTTGACATGGCCCATATTCCTAGAGCCAACCCAAAGTCTGTAATTGGGTTCAAACTAATTATGTTGATCACGCTCTTAAATTCTGATATAAAAATTGATTTATATGGTTTTAACATGTGCTTAGGTAAATGAACAATACTATTGTTAAATTGTTAAATTCTTAAAATTTAACAAAGCATGAGCTTATTTTAATACTTGATAATGCTTGATATTCTAAAATTTTGTGTGTGCGATATCAACTTAACAATTGCGTACAATTGAATGATTGGATGATTGAAAATTACATTCTACATGAAATCAATTGGCTTAAAGCATGAAAGGTTACAATTAAAGGAAAATGATCCCATGAGTGCATTTTACCTAATATTTTGGGAACATTCAGGTGGCAGCTAGTGTTGCTTTTCTGATTGCAAGATATTTTGCTCGTGAGCGTATTCTAAAATTGGTGGAAGGAAATAAGAAGTTTCTGGCTATTGACAAAGCAATTGGGGAAAATGGCTTCAAAGTTGGGACATTGCTTCGCTTGAGCCCTTTACTTCCATTTTCTCTGGGGAATTATTTATATGGATTGACATCTGTTAAGTTTGTTACATATGTATTGGGAAGGTATGATGCTTAAAACTGATATGGATTATTCAGTTACTTTCAATGCCTATTTTCAATTTTCAGATTTATTATTCTTTTCTTGGAACCTAACTCGTATTGCTGAGTTTTCAACTTTGGACTTTACAAGTTGTCAGAAAATATAATGTGCTTGGTTTTGCCCACAAACAGCTTGAATCTAAAAGCTTAAGCTACTAGGTGAAGACCCATGGACATGAATAGTCTTTTTCATCATCTCTAACAGGTTCATTGTACAATGTAAAATACAGAGAAACTAGGACTACAAAGTAAATGGACTCAATGGAAAAAAGCCTTCCAACACCCTCTATTATCACATATCTTAGAAAACTTTTTTAAAAAAATAGAAAATATGAAAGCTTGAGAGGATACAAATTGCAGTAAATCCATCCAGTCTCTCTCCATACCAGAAACTAAACCTGCATAAAATAGCCATGAGTTGAGCACTACAGTCAAGTGAAAGACACAATAATGTCCCATAACAAATGTAATGAATGCCTTCGAAGATGCAGGTAGTTCAGTTTTTAAATGAGTCACTCATTTTGATTTAAACACTTAGTTTTTGTGCATTTCTGATTTAGTACTAAAATAATAAACATTTTTATGCAGTTGGCTAGAGATGCTTCCAAGAACATGGGCTTATGTGAGTGCTGGTGCATTTGGACAAGCAATAATTGTAAGTCTGGGCAAACTTGCCCCTATGCTTCAATGTAATTTAAGTATTGGTAAACTATCGGTCTGTTATAAGCATTTTCCTTTTTGTGGCAGTGGTTATGCTTGCATTTTCAATTTCTTTTAGTCTATGTTGTGATATCGGTACAAAGTGGTCTTAGAGTAGATGAATGGTGCTGAAACTTTGTCTGCGCTACTTCTGGTGAAATATGACTCCAACATTAACAATGCTAACAAAACACGTTGCAAAGCCATCTCTAAGCAAAATAATAGATTAGTGAGGTCATAACTAGGAACATTTATGTGGATTAATGTTTCTGTATTGTTTCCAATGTATAGGCCAGTTGAGCTGTTGTAAACTAACCTTGGGATGTATAAAATGCATGAACATTGATTATTATTATAAGCATGTTATTTCTTGGATAGCTGTAATTTACCAAGTTTTAAAAAATACAATTTCATGAAGAGTTATTAGGTTATGGTATGACATATGATGAATGGAATAGAAGAATTATAAGCAATGAAACCAATTTAGGAAACACGTGAGAGAATGATTTTTCAGAAAACATGGCTATATGGGCATGTGTTAGGTAGAAGGAAGAATACTGCACGCATGGATCACTTATTGGGTTGCGTGTTCCTGCTGTCGTGTGCGGAAAGTCAATGGCACAACTGGCTATCTTATGGTGGGACTTTCAGAAATGGTGCAATACTATAACTCTTAAAGTAAGGAAGAAGAAAAGGGATGAAGTGTAGTATGGGCACAAGGCCATTTGCAGTGGATCAATTTATGGGTCCAAGTCAGAGAGACTCAAATAGTCATCTCTTCGCTGTTCAACAGATTTTTTTTCCCAGATTTTAAATACTAAGTTCCTCTTTGGTTTTAGATTTTGTACTCTACCTAGTATTTAACCCTTGCCTCTAGGGTCTCTTGGGAGGTAGGTATTAATATGATATTGTAATAAATAAGATAAGTTAGTTAAGGGTTAGTAGGGATAATTAGGAGTAATGACCGTTAGTAAATAATAACTATAAATAGATGGATTAGGGGCTAATTGTGACATGCTTTGGTTAATGGAAATGTGATTGCTTTGTTTCTCCTACTTTTCTCCCGTATCTCTTTCTCTGTATCTCGTTCTTTCTTCCAAGTCTCTCTCTCTCTCTTTCCCTTCCTTTCTCTCTCCTGTTAAAATCACAAATACACATCATGCTATGTGATATGAACTTCAGGAACTTTCCAAAGAAGACCAGTTAACAGTTTTTTGTTAACTCAAAAACTTGGCAGTAGCACCCTTGCGGACATTTGGAATTGCACAATTACCAAAATGAGCATTCTTTTGGGTTTCGTTGTGCTTCGTATCAAGCATGTGTGGGTGTATCTATGAAATGGATGGATAGTTCATCCATGAGTTTTGAATCATGTGTTAATTGATCTTCATAGTGTTGCTGCACTACATCTCCAATGTCCGTGAAGCTTTCTTTTATTAAAGTAAGGTTAATCTAGAAGATTTGCTAATGTTTATGTATTGAACTTAATATTTAATTTGAATTACAAGAAGTCTATTAAACTCTTGTAGAGTGACAAAAAGCACCACTCATAATTCATATTTAGATGCACTACACATTACATGTTTACTACCACCTTGTTAAATCAAATTTAGGTGTTATGAATGAACTATCTTAAACAAGGACTGATTGACAATAATTATATTGTCCAAATCTTGGATGCACTGCTTGTAACCAACAATAAATAGCGTTTGAACATATATAAAGCATTTTTGGCTAAAAAAACATATGAAGCATTCCAATTCATTTGTTGATGTCAGACGTTTTATATAGAGGCATGCCATGGTCATTTTTTTTAAAGCAAAAAAATTAGGTGAGTTGGGTTTCTAGAGAATATTTATAGATATACTTCCAAATTACTAATGGATAAGACATCGTTTTAGTAATAGGATTTCAACCTACATGATTGTTGGCTATGGACCTCATTTCTACCAATTGGACCAATTTTTTTATTGCCAATTGTATATTTATTACTTATTTTTTCTTGATTTCCCTTTTGCATGATTATTAGTGTTTTTTCCGTCTTTTTCCCTAGGGGTCCCTTAAGGTGGACATTGTTCTTTGGTCTTAATTTTTGTTTTGTTGTGTGATGAGGCTCTACAATCCTTTATCTTCTTGTACATCCGTTTCTGCTTTCTTCAAATTTGTCTTAAGAGAAAGAAGAGAAATAGAATTTTTAGGCTCGGATGGTAAAATTATCATTTTAGGTGAAACCATCCTCGGCATTGCATGCATCAATCAGAAATCACGTTGGAATATATTCAAGTGATTGTTCACCATTTATTCGCTCACTTTATCATGTAGATATTCATTTTACTTTTAGCTATTTAAGCATTGAAGGATATTCACTTTTTTTTCTTATTAGTAAAACAATCTTCTATGACATTTCAGCAAGAAGAATCTGATCTTTCTTTAACTGGAGGGAACAGTCAGTTGCTGACTCTTGGCTTGGGATTATTGGCCATACTGCATTAGTTGCTGCCTATGTCATGAAGGTTGCAAAGGTATCAAATCATTAAATTGCCTTAAAAATGAAAATTATTTTACTAGGGTAGAAAGTTTGTTTATTTCAGGATCCTTAGATAGAGATCTGTCACTGAATCAGTAAAGATACTGATTAATTGATTATTGATCTAACCAAAATACAAATATATATTTTGCGATAACTATATTTTTGTGTGTTTTATTTTAGGATTAAAGTGCAAATTTGCCCTAGAAGTTTTCTGATGTTATTCCGGAAGTTTTTTGTCACCCGTGAGGTTTCAAAATAGAGCAATATTTCCTCTTACCGTTAAAAAGGGTAATGGTCAATGCCAATTTTTTAATAGTTCGAGTTAGTGATTTTTTAACAGAATGGGATAACATTGCTTCATTTTAAAATTTCTAGGGCAACATTGCATCTTCAAAAACTTCTTGGGCAAATTTACACAGTAACCCTTTATTTCATGTATTAAAAATCTTATATAGTATACATGAAAGTGCACACAGGCACCTATAGTAACCAATGGTGTTTGGTCAAATAGAAGGGATTCAATTTATTTTCAACAATGTTAAGGATTCAAACTTATGGGTGAAAAAGCTCATGCGTAGGTATCTACCCATATCCAACAAATGCTCAACTCCAATGCAAAAATATCATATACTAGATTAATGTGCTAAATTTGGCTGAAAAAAGGTGTGTTAAAAAATAATCAAATGTGTAAAACATATTGACTAAGTGTGGATACAAGTGGACCTCTAAATTTGATTGCTCATTTCCAGGCAGCAAGTTAAGGATTTATATAAACTGAAATGAATTTAGTGACCGCTATATTGATGATTGTAGCAATAAATAGGTGTTTTCCAATTTTCGTTGACTAATTTGGTTCTGTATGTTGTGCTGGTGAGAATAAAGCCTTGTAATGTACTTGAGATTATGGGGGATATTGTCCTTGAATTAAGGCATAATCACAATGTTAGTACATAAACTTTAAAAAGTTTAAAGCCTAGGAAAACAGTTGTTAAATTTTGGAGCACAATGCAAAAGTTAAATCCCCAATTTTGGGTTTGTTTTACTGTGTTTTCATATGCTGATAACATGATTAGGTAATTTTTTTAGTAATATCGGAGTGTGTGAAGTTTTGATCTCCACTTGCACTCCTCCACTCTTGCCACCTAGGGCTAATGAGGTGACTGGTTAGGAATTACCTTTTGGATGGGGTTTAAAATAATGGGAATTAGTATGAAATCCTAAGGAAGGGACTTGTTACAAAAAATTGATAATGACTCATTACAAACTCCTTAGTTGTTATTGGACTTTTCGGTGATTAAGTCCCTTCCTTGGGACTCAAATTCTCCCTTTAAAATATGTCAATCTTGTTATTGTCGTTGTGTGTTTATTTGTTGAGTGATCCTTTTATGTGCCATGCTGTAGGATGCTGTGAAAGATATCGAGTAGAAACTACTCAGCTTTTGTCAAATGATAACCATCTCACGTGTCTTATTGACAAAGATATATCTTAGTAAATGAGAGGAAAAGTTAAGTGTCATGGTAAAGGAAAGAACCAGCATAAAGAGTCAAGGTAAAGGAAAGAACCAGCATACCTGTAAAATTATTTTTTATCCAATTGAGTAGGCTCTTCGCTTCTTTATCCCAGTCCCACCCTAAAAAGGTTGGGGTTTTGACATTGTACAATGCATCCACTTTATGAATAAAATAGTAATGCTAGTTGCAAATCAAAGTCGTAAATTCTCAAAAAAGTGATGTTGATTCATTATGATGTTTTTATAGTTTGGATAATCATAGGATTAGTGAATGTACTAGTTTGGCAACGTTGGACGAGGGATGAGAAATATTGTTTCATCCAATGGAGGGCATAATCGGATCTATGTTACATTTGAGAACCAGCAAACTAGATATCATGTTTGGTGTCTACTTTTGTGCTAGATTCCAAGCAAATACCCAGAAATTACACTTTGTTTAGTTTTAGGTGATTTGCTAACATGTTCGGGTCTTGAATTTGTTGGGAAGCAAACCAATTAAAATGAGAGGGGGGAAATGTAACACTCCTTAAATCCCCTATATACATCATATTAGATCACTATTGAACCCTTTAGGGCCTTGGATAACTCAAATTGACCAAAGAAGTGAACTTGAAAATTTCACAAAAAAAAAAACGTGTTATTGTTCATTTGGTAAATTTTCAGATTTCTGGCCCAATTTTAAAAACTCATAACTAATTCTAGAAAAATCAAAATTGAGTGGTTCAAATTTCTATTTGAAGCTTATGAAGTGATCTACAGGGGAAAAATACTCACTGATTCCAAAACATGCCCATGTGATACAGTTTTATCTGTGAAAATCACTGTTCATTTGGTAACTTTCCAGTTTTCCATATTTTTCTCTTAAATTTGGAAAATCATAACTCCTTATCTACATTTCCAAATTGAACAAAATTTAGCTCATTTTAAAGCTTATGATGTTTATTAATTAACTGGAAAGTTTCAGCTTAATTGGACTAACTGGACTAACTAACTGGACATTCATCTTTGAACTTAATTATCCCCTCAGAGGTTTTCTTGAATTCTTTAGCTTCTTCTTAACTCATCTGAGCTCTAAGTTCTAGACTAACTAATCCTCTTACTAAGCTTTCCTAATTTCATCCTCTTGTCACTGAGGATTTTAGTGATTTAATATCTATCAGGCTTTATCTATAACTGATTCAGTACACTCCAATTTTGGAGGTTCTCATTTAATCTCTGGTCTTTCATCATCATCATCATCATTATCATCATCCTTATCATCATCATCATCATCCTTATCATCATTATCATCATCATCATCCTTATCATTATTATCATCATCATTATCATTATCATCATCATCATTATCATGGCCACCTGCACTGTCTTCTTTCCTAGTGTATCGGCAATTACATTTACTTTACCCGGATAATACTTTATCATGTAGTCATAGTCTTTAAGCAACTCCATCTAGCGTCGCTGTCTCAAGTTCAACTCTTTCTAATATTGCAATTGCTTGAGACTTTTAAAATCATAACATAGCTTGATGGTTGATCCAAATAACTAGTGCCTCCATGTCTT
>JANTPZ010115158.1:0-14741 GCA_025593235.1 Vachellia pachyceras
CTCCAAATGGAATGAAATTTTACAGAAAAATAGTTCATATTGTGAGCTTTTTATCAAGCCAAAGAACACTAAATTTGGAGTTTTGTACAGAAAGTTATTAAGTTCCAAAATTTGAAGAAAATCACTGAAAAACCTGGGAAAAATAGAAAATGACAAAGTGAACAGTGTATTTTTACGAATTAAACTGTGTCATTTGGGCAAGTAAATTACTCAAGGAGTATTTTTACCTTGTAAAGGAACTTACAATCTTCAAATATAAATTGGAAGCACTCAATTTCAATTTTTCTACAGTTAGTTATGAATTTTCAAAGTTGGCCTAAATCGAGTGAATAGTAACTTTCACAAACTTGAAAGTTGATCATAATGAGGCTTCCTTTTGATTCTAATTCACTTTGTAATGAAGCTAAGGGGTAAGTTAAGGAGTGTCACATATATGATATAAGGGTTCTTAAATTATTGAAAAGCATGATAATTTAGGATATATTGTATGCGTTTTCGAATCTGTATATGATAGATGATGTATGCGTTTTTGAATATGTATATGGTGTATTGATTTCAAGTTCAGATGCGTAATGTATTTTATATGAATGTGTTCATGTGTACATACAGTTTTGGCTATGGATTTGCATATGATGTGAATCTGGAATACATGTGATGTGTGATGTGCCTTTTTCCCTTGAAAAGCATGATATATAATATGCATTCTTGAAAAGTATGGATTTGGGATATACATGTGATGTATGATGCCTTTTCCCTTGAAAAGCATAATATATAATATGCATTCTTGAAAAGTATAAATTTGGCACATACATGTGATGTATGATGTGCTTTTTCCCTTCAAAAGCATGATATATAATACGAGTTCTTGTTTGTTATACATATGACGTATGTCAAATTCATGAGATATATGAGTTATGATCTCTTATATTATTACTCTTCATAGTGTTTGGGATATCATCTTAATTCCATATGACTCTTTGAAAATTCTTTAATAGCATCAGAGTGTAATTTTTGTTTGGAATTATAAATGGTATCAGAAGGGATTACAAATGATATCAGAAGGGATTACAAATGGTATCAGAAGGAATTATGAATTACATAATTAACCATAAATATAATATGTGGTTAAATTTGTTTAGGGGATTACATTTTGAACATGGAAAATTATCTTTCATAATGTATAAGTTATAATTTCTCATATTATCCATTTTCAGAATATATGGGATCTTATTCTTAAATAATTTATTAGTTACATTTATTATAGAGGTTATCTCATGGTTGGAGATGATTAAAATTTACAAAAGGGTTGTAAATTTTCTCAATCTTTAATCACTTCTTATTATAAAGGTCATCTCATGGGTTTGAGATGATACAAGTTAGGTGAACGATACTATATCATATTTTATGCTTCTTATGATTAGATCATATGATGCATATTATTATATATATATATATGTATATATTTGTATGAGATACAAACTACATTATATAAATATATAAACCGATTAATTTTAAAAAAAATCCTCATAATTCAATCTTAAGTCATAATGCCGCCAATTAATGAATAATTGTCAAAACCTTGATCGCTCAGTTGTAGGTTCCATCAAAGTGGATGCATTTGAGTTATATTGGGAAAGCAATCATGAATAATGGTGCTACACACACAATTCATTATTGTCTTAACTTAATTGAGATTATCAAAACGGTTTTGGATCTCAAGGCATTAGATGGGATTAAAACATGCCGGATCATATGATGATCGAATCCCATAAAATCTAAGAGTTGCATATGATGTAATTGGTAAAGGGTTACCTACCTAAATGACTTGAATTTAAGGTCTTGCTAAAGCGGAGTTAAATTTAAGTGAAATATGGATCTTATCCCACTAATCATATTGAGGATTGTTGATTTAGTGGGAGATTAATAATCTACTTTGCATATTTTGAAATTGTAGAATAATGTTGACTAGTAATACTGCTACACTATCCCTGCGATCAGTCCTCCAGAAAGACAAACTCAATTGAACAAACTTTCTTGACTGATTCAGGAACTTGAGAATTGTTCTCAAACACGAAAAGGAAAGGCAAGGGCATTGAAAAGGGTAAAGCTTTACTGGTAAGACCAAAAGGGCAAATAAACCTGAAACTAAGTTCACGCCTAATAAGGCAAAGTCTCCAAAGGATGGAGTCTTCTATATCTCCAATGGGTTCTGGTCATTGAAAAGGGAATTGCAAACTCTTCCTGGAAGATCTTGAAAAGAAAAGGAAGGATAGCGGGGCTATCTCTTCAGATATTTATGTTATAGATATTCATTTTTCTACTTCCTCTACATGGTATTAGATATTGCATGTGATTCTCACATCTGTATGAATGTACGGGGTCTTAAGTATAGTAGAAAACTAAAGAAACAGGATGTAGACTTACGTATTGAAAATAGAGCAAGAGTTGCTGCTTTAATCGTAAGCACTTATGAATTAATTATGACTAGTTAGACATCCTAATAATGGAAATATCTATAATATAACTATCAAAAGGATTAAATCAAACAATTTAAATCCAACCTACCTATAAAATTGTTGTCTAGGCCATATAAATGAGAAACAAATTTATAAAATCTATTAAGATAGATTCCTTAGCTCATTTGATTTTGAATCAAGTGACATGTGTGGATCATGTTTATTGGGAAAGATGACTAAGGCACCTTTTACTGGGCATAGTGAGAGGGCTATTGATTTATTAGGCTTCATACATACAGGTGTATGTGGACCACTAAATACACCACGAAATTTTGATATATTGTGTGTTTATGTGTTTACCTTAGTTTCCTTTATTAATACTGATTGAAATTTATTTATATCTGATATTGATTTCTTAACAGAAATATGGAGAATTCTGATGAGTCACATAGTGATGGCCACGTAGATGAAAACCCACTGGTGGTGCCAGATTCGACTGTGAAAAAGGTAAGGGGATGTATAACTATGGCCTCCTTGACTGCACATCGTAGCTGCATCTAGAATTCAATGCCGATATGAATCCTATCGGTGATGAGCAAGATCGATTTATCAGCTAATTAGGGTATTTGGCATGGAGCAGAGTTAGCATAATGTACCCTGGATGGTGGTCTGTTACACAAGAAACACGAGATATGATGTGGTAAGAAATTTTGGTTTGTAACTTTCAACACTTCAATTTTGGTATGTAACTTTCAAATTTCATTAAAAAATGTTGTACTTTGCAGCAAACCTATGATGTTCTAGATACTAAGGAAATGAAGAAGCACTGGATGGGGCTTGTTCGCATACGCTGGAAAGACTTTAAGAACAAGCTTTCATGATATTATGTTCGGGGGTCAAGGAAAGATGAAGACCCATGTCAGAAATATCCGCTTTTATCCCCCGAAGACTGAAGGCTGTCTGTGGCGTCACGAAAGACCCATGATTCCAAGTAACATCCTTCAGTCATCTACATTTTATTGCCATCACTGACAAGATTTCCCTCTTATACCTTAATAGGAATTAAGTGAAGCCAACAAACAGAAGGGTGCTACAAATATCTATCCGCACTACTTGTCTCATGGTGGATACAGAAAGCTTCAGCAAAAGATGGTGGAGGAGGACCAACAAAGATTACAGGAGGCATCCACCTCAGATCTCGCTATTATCGTCCAGACCCCTGCTCTTCTACGTCACAAAAAATGGAAAGCAGCGAGGATGAAAGGTGGGAAGTACATCAATAAAGCAGTTGTTGAGGTTGTTGGAAGGATTGTAAGTGCTGACATATAATAATCACATGTGATTGTTTGTCATGGTTTTATTAGTATCTCACTTATGACGTATTATACAATGCAGGATGACCTTACACAGCAAGCCAGCCAATGGACTTTTACTCAAAGTGGGAGGATGGACATCTTAGAGACGATGATTGGAAGGCCAGATTACCCAGGCCAAGTTCGAGGGGAGTCGAGGGGAACAGGTCTAGGAAAATATTTTGGACCACCATCTAACAGTCTACTGAAGCTTAGTTTCAATCTAGAGTAGCTGAGATATAGCAATCGCTACTAGCTAAGTTTGATGCTGAACGCTAGATACAAAACCAAATGATGAAAAATATGCGGGAGGAGATGAGAGCTGAGATGATGGTTGAGTTGGGAGCTGAGTTGAGAGCTCAGTTGAGAGCTGAGATGAAAGCTGAGATGAGAGTTGAGATGAAAGCTGAGTTCGTAGCTCTCCTGAAATCGGGGAAGCTGAGTGAGGAACTAAAGAATATCGATTCCCCTATATTTCCCAGTAGTAAAGATAGCAATCATCCACTTGAGACAGTAGTACTGGGTGACCCTTCCCCTGATTCCCCCGCAGAAGAAGTTAGAGAGGATTGTACTCTCTTCCTGAATGAGCCAATACGTGCCGTTGCCGATGCTTATTTCTACAAGTAAGCTACTACGCACCATTATATGCCAATTTCGGATAGCTTGTCTCGGTATCGGTGATAGGTATTGAAGATGGTGAGGAAGGCTCCGATGTTCCAGTCCCTGATCGAGAGGTGCTCCATTTAGCCAATCTAAAGGTTGCTTCATTCTCTGGCTGAAAAATCTCATTTCTACACCTACAACACCTCACGAGGTAGTAGCCACCTTATGATCTTACTTAATTTTTTTCCAGCATCATAATTATAATCTGTATTCTCTACTTTACCAGGACCTAGAAGAAGCTGCACAATTCCCATCCTTGTCACGGCTGTGGCAGCTACGAGAAAAATTTACACCCGTAACCACGCAGATGGTTGATGGGATTGTTGGTCGTGGTCTAACATATGAATTCGTTATTGACAAGGATGATGTGAAACAATTCCTATCTCTGGATGACCTCAATATAGCATGGCTTCAGCTTGCAATCTTGTAAGTTTTTTACATTCTTATCTTCAATTGATTATGTCATTTTTTTTAGGTTTTATATAATTCACTATTTCCTTTATTATTGAACTCTTTAATATGACCTTTCACAGTATTTGCGTCGACTTTTCTAGAGGTGATTTGTATGGATTTTTATGTCATGCGAATACAACGAAGAGTTACAATTCTCTAGAAAATCAGGTGCATTACGTTGGAAGCACACTACGAGCAGACGTTTATCCAAAGATGTGTTACCTAGAGCCAATAATTGAAAGGTATGGAATTATAGTTATCCCTTTAACACATTTAGGTTAATTGGTAATAATTAACTTGTTTTTCTAATAACATTTTCATTTATATGTGCTGTTGTAGTCATTATTGGAGTCTCTGTGTTATCTGCCCACTCGTGAATACTGTGTATTAGTTTGATCCGCTGTCTAGAAGAAAGGCAAGGTACAAGCAAAAATACGTTTTTGATATGTAAGTTTTTCTATTTGTAAATTATTACTTTCAACGATTTTTAAAAAAGTTTTTTTCATATGTAACTATTGTCAATTCAATCGCAGCGCACTCAAGACATATCGAATGATGGGTGGTAAACGTGAAGGTAGAAATAAAAACACACAGTGGTTTTATCTAAAAGTAAGTACTTTGACTTTAAGTTCTTTTATTGAAAGTCATTTTATTCCTTTATATGTTTTGACAATATGCTTTTTTATCTTTAGTGCCCTCGACAATAAGGCAATACTGAGTGCGGGTATTATATCATCAATTACATGTATAGTATCATTCAAAGTGGATGGACTAGAGATTTAGAAGAGGTAATACGTAATCTATCAAATATTAATGAGTTAATTATTTAGTTTGATGAATTGGATTGTTCTAATAATTGTTTTTAAATTTGTAGATTTTTGATAATGGTGATGCTTACATGGCTGGTGACATTGATTTGATACGAGAATTGTTGCCCAAACGTCTTCTTGATTTGTAGATAATGCTTATTTCAAGGTGAATATATATATAGTTTCAACTCTTCATGTCGACTTGTATAGGGTTAATTAGATTGATGAATTGTGTTACTCTGCCACAAATGTACAATGATATTTGCTCAGTAAATGACAATGGCTTTTGTATTTTGCTGCAACACGGATCTGGCTTTCGTAGATATATAAGTCTAACTCTTGATGAATTTTGTGTTCTTCGCCACAATGACTTTTAATTATAACCCTGATATGTGTTTATTATATCTGGAATTGACCTGATGTATAAAATGTAACTGAAATCTGAATCAAATGAGGTTAATAAAATAGAAAAATATTTAAAAAAAATGCATAACGGGGCCCTATATAGTGTTATAGGGCGCCGTATGTGAGACCTACGACGCCCTACACT
Organism: Vachellia pachyceras; assembly: GCA_025593235.1. Taxonomy (NCBI): domain Eukaryota; kingdom Viridiplantae; phylum Streptophyta; class Magnoliopsida; order Fabales; family Fabaceae; genus Vachellia; species Vachellia pachyceras. Next base: position 6,284 of record JANTPZ010115158.1, read on the forward strand.
GGTATGTAGGGCGCCGTAGGGTCCAACCTATATGGTGAGAGGCGTCATAAGCCTTAACTTTCTTCTATCCTCACATATACACCCTCGAGAAAGGGTGCCTATTGGGTTAAAAATAGGGCGTAAAAAGTACCTTTTGCAGTAGTGCATATGTGAATCTCAGATGTTTGAATCATATTTATGCAGATGGATTTTCTTGAATGGGTTTTAAAATCCTTTAGACCATCCCGTTTTTCTTTTCAAATTTCTACATACATATATATATATGTATATCAATGATTAACATCAAACAGTCCGATTTTAAAATAATTCCGACATTTTCTCAAGTGAATTTTTAAATTTATGTTTTGGTGGTACCAAATACCACTTAACTTTTCACAGCAGTATAATCCTTTTAGTTTTTTTTTTCCTTTCCTCAATTGTTGAGATTTCGAAGTTGGCTGAGTTTTAGAGGCAATGAAAAGTTAATGCGTAAAACTGAAGATTGATTTTCTTCGCTGCCATTCTATGGGGCCCCACTCCAACCATCAACACACCAACCAAACACCAGACACCACTTCCAAAATAAAGTTCCTCCGACATCTTCCCTGTTGGATTGGGGTCCAAATCCATTTAGATTGAGGAAAAAATAAAAATAGATAAAAAGTATGGGTCAGCAGAGTAATTCTAGCTCCCTTTATATTATTGAATTTTGAATTCAATTAACTGCCCATTACAGGAATCATGGGATACTAGGGATTTTTAGGGAGTCAGTTTACATGAACTAAAGATAGCTCCAGGATGAATTCTTATATAAACTTTCTTGCTTCTATTCCTCTCTTCCGTGACATTTGTTGTGGATTGCAATCGGAATCCGAGTGAGAGATTCAATTAGCGTGGCTATAGCGTTGTTTCATCAAAGTCCAGGTACACCCAAAAATCTTCATTAAAAAAATTTCAAACCGTCTGATATATACTTAATTATGAATAGTAATCAAGCTAATTTTTTGACATTACAATGAATAATATAATACATCTTAAATTTCATGTAATAAATATACAAGTTGTTATGGGCGGGCACATGCAGCCTATGGATGCATGTGACGCCGTGGCCCATCCCATCTGATACATAAGTTTACCCCTTTTTCGGTGAACCAGAACAAGCAAATTTGTACTGAGTCTGGTCAATCCACTAGGCTGAGGCAAGAGTTTTTTTTTTAAAAAAAATATCACTGTAGACTTATCGTTTGATCATGACACGAGAATATGGTGTTTATTAGCTTGAATGAGAAGGACCACCTAATGCATCAGTTAATTTATGAATTGAATGCTACAGGCTTCATTGCATTGGCGCTCATTCAGGTTCAGTTGTTGTTGGTTGCATGTCACCGTAACGACATTCTATTGGTGTACATCAGTCTTGAAAGATCTATTCTCTCCAGTAAATGTATACATGTATTCAGTTTCAGTACAGTTCAATTCAGAAAGTAACTTGAACTTTTAATTGATGATGCAATTAAGTTCTCATCGATCTTCATTCACATACACGAGGAATTTTAGTGTACGGCATATAATTTTCCTTACAGAATGCATATGCAAGGTTTAAATCTCTTTAATCGGTAATCTTGCTTGCCAGTCGATACTTTTCTAGGAAAATCTTCTAACACTTGTTAACTGGAGTCGTTTCTTCCTGGGAGATAATTCTTCAAACTATGGTTTTATTTGTTATGAATATTACGTGAATTTTCATATCACCCCATGATCCCGTAATATCATGTATCCCTCTAATATCTCATATAGTCATGGAATTGATTTATTCTAATATTGCAAAAATATGCTTATAAATAAGATGCATTCCTCATGTACTATAAACTTGATATAGTAAATAAGAGTTCTTTCCTTTTACTCTCTAATTAATTCTCTCTATTTCTCTAATACTTTTTCATTAATTTCGCAACATATTATCAACATGAGTCTCTACCCTAGAGCTAGGCTCTTTGTCATAAGTCAATTCAAAAGTCGAAGTTACCCCAAAAAGTCAAAATTGACTAAAAATGTCAAAATTGACCAAAAATGTCAAAATCAATCAAGAGTAAAGTTGGAATTAAGAAAGAGTAGAAAAAGTGATAGCATTTTGGTAATTAAGAAAGAAATAAGAAGGTAGTGGCATTTTCATAAATAAGTGGAAAGTGAGACAAGTAATAGCATTTTCGTAATTAAAGGATTTCAGAGTTAATGATGACTAATAACTAATTATTTGAGGTAGCAGGAGTTCTCAAATGCCAAAGATCCGAACTGAGAAAAGTTTAGTTAGGCCATAAAGTAATTAATAAAATTATTACCTGGTGTCCGGTGTGTAACACCTCCTATTTCCTCCAATATGCTTGATGAGATCACTTTTGAACCACTCTTGGGCCTTAGATATTAAAATTTGACCTAAAATTGTGAACTTGTATTTTCAAAAACGTAGAAAAACGTTGTTACTGTTCACGGGTCATTTTTCTAGATTTCTGGCCCAATTTGAAAAATCGTAATTGATTCTAGAAAAATCGAAACTAAGTGATTCCAATTTCTAAATTTTTTTTCTTAAGTGAACTATAGAGGAAAAATATTCATTGGCTCCAATTCTTGCCCATTTAAATCCGTTTATTTCAAATCTGTGACAATGTCCAAATGGTCACTGACCGTTTTTTCCTTAACTTTGGAAAATCATATCTCATAGTATACACATCCAAATTTTGTAAACTTTATATCATTTTTAAAGATCAGAATGTGTAGTACTTAACTGAAAAGTTTCAGCTCAATCAGAGCTTGTTTGATATTTTTAATAGCCATTTGAATGAGGTCAGTTTTCAGGGCCTTTGGAACCCCTTGATTTTGAAACCTAACTTTTCTTAAAAATTACCAAAACCTCTTTTTGTTTTATAACCAAACCCTTATCAAGCATGATTACTCTCTTATAATCTCTTAGCTTTTCCTAGCCCATTTCCATGCATATTTCACCACATATTCACTTGCTTCTTCACGTAGGGATTTATAGGTTACAACTTTAACAACTTGTAAAATAAAATGCCATCAACCAACATATTTACACAAAATTCCTCAAGAAAACATAACATCTTCAACCATCAATAAGCTTTTCCTTACCCTTGCTTGAGCTTCCACCTACATGGCTAATTGTTGGATAATAAGATTTAAAGAAATCCCAGTAGCAAAACTAACTAACAAAACTTGTGAATGTGCATGTATTACTTTTCAACATGTGTGTATGATCAAGATACATGTGACATATTCAAACATTACATTATCATGCATATGGCCATAGCAATCAAGGTCACATATCATACACAAAACATCAAGCTCATACATCATAAAATAATGCACCATTCACAACAAGTTCATAAAGTGATTTAGAAGAGTTAGTAGTCTTGCTACCTTTTTCCTTTAATCTCCCTTGCATTTTAAAGCTCTCTTGGAAACCTTTTCCCACTAGCTCCTTGGCTCCTTAACTTCCTAAACATCATCTACTAGTACATTTATAAATTCCAGCCACTAACATTGGCAAGAAAAATCATAAAAACACAATGATACTCCCTCTTGCATTTTCAAGACCCTATTAGTTCAAGTCTTGACTTTTATGGTTCCTAATGCTTCTCAAATCCCTTTCCTATTTTCACCCTACACAAAACTTCATTTTGAAGCCATTGGAAGTATTAGAATCATCAAAATCCCACTCCTTCTATTTTTCACAGATTTTTGAAAAAAACAGAAAAAGAAGGGTTCTTGGATTTTTCAAATTTTCTTTTCATATACATGCATATCCTTGCTTTCCAATCACTTTTCATGCATTATACCACTCAAATACATCTTTCCCTCTCATGTTTCCAAATGGACAGCACCTCCTCAAACACTTAGGGTTTTCAAAAATTTTCACAACAACCAAAACAACCATCAAAAACCATCAAGCTAGTTTTTACTACTCAAGAAAGAACTTGCAACCTTTTTCTACCTCAAAAGCCTTCTCTTTTCCATTTTCATACCTTGAAACACTAACTTTTCATCTTCAAAAAGAGGGCTTTGATCAAGGAAATCAACCATTAAAGAGGTAGTAGAAGTTGCAAGGAGTAGAGAAATGTAAAGAGTTTGTTGCTTGGGTCACCTTAAGGTTTTGTGAGAACTCTCTTCTTCTTCTTCTTCCTTGGGAGCAAAGTGGCCTTTTTTAGGAGCTTGGGGGAGAGAAAAATCTGACCAAATGGAGGGAGAGAGGTGGCAGAAATTTGAGAGAAGAGAGAGGAGAGTTAGCTTATGTGAAAAGCCTCTTGAAACTTGTGTGACTTAGATTGATTCTTGGGGACCAAGTAGGACTTTACTTGGTGGAGATTGTTCCACTTATCATTTCTTGATTTCTTGGTGAAAAGTGGTCTTTTGGCTTCACTTGTAAGCCTAGTTGGGCTGACTGGTTCCCTGGCTCTCCAGTTACTTGATCCGATGACATGCATTTCTGTAAAGTAACCTTTATTCGAGTAATTTTCCTTTTTATTTTTTCTGAGACTTTTCTTTCATGTGGCGCCATTCCCTAGGCCTCCTTGCCTGGGTGGTGTCATCCCTTCCTCAAAATACCCTTGGCTCTCTTTGTAAATCATCATGATTCCTCGATTTGTGTGCAACACCGTAAAACGGGCTTCCGGCGGCCAATTTGACTAAAGGACATGGAAAAATTCTATATTTTCCCTAATTCTCAAGCTCTTTTCTGTTCCTCAAAATTCTTCCCGAATTTTTCGTAATTAATTTTCTAAGAAAATACTTTTTCGGGCACTGTTGTTCTCCGTACAACGAAAATGCCCGTACCGGATACCAGGTAATAATTTTGTTAATTACTTTATGACCCAACTAAACTTTTCTCAGTTTAGGTCTCTGGCATTTGAGGACTCTTGCTACCTCAAATAATTATTTCTCGGTCATCCTTAACTCCGGAATCCTTTATTTACACTTATTTATGAAAATGCCACTACATTTTCTACTTTTAGTATAATTTCCAAAATGCCATAACTTTTTCTACTCTTTCTTAATTCCAAACTTGCCCTTGGTTGACTTTGACATTTTTTATCAACTTTGACTTTTTGGTCAACTTTAACTTTTTGGTCACTTTTTGTTGACTTTTGACCAAATTACTAAAATGTACTTATTATTTGATAACATTTCATGTCCTAGGCCTTTCTAATCAAAATGACCATTTACTCTTGTCATTTAGTCAAATGACTGTTTTACCCCTAGGTCATTCTTATTTAAAATCCTTAAGACTAGGGATCTTGTCAATCGTGATCTTTCTTGTCTAGAGGCATTTTCCTTTCTATATTTCCATATCCATGGGCATTAACTCAACCCATGACTATTGGTTCAGTCTTCATTTCCAATTACCAGAATATGCGGATATTACACGGTGCAGACAGTTTCAAAGTACAAAGAACAACAGTGCCCGAAAGCCCCGAAAAAGTATTTTCTTATAAAACTATTACGGAAAATCTGGGAAGAATTTGGAGGAATGAAAAAGGGCTAGAGTATCAAGGAAAAATATAGAATTTTTCCATGCCCTTAAGTCAAATTGGCTGCCAAATGCACATTTTACAGTATTGCAAGCAAATTGAGAATTCTGATGAGTTACGAGAGAAACCCGGAGATGCTATGGGCTATGACATGATGCCACCTAGTCAAGGAGGCCTAGAGAATGGCACCACATGAGAGAAAAATTCTCCGGAAAAGTAAAAAGATAATTACCCGTGTAAAGGGTGCTTTATCGAAATGCGTGCCATCGGATCAAGTAACTTGATAGGATGGATCTAGTCAGCCCAACCAAATAATTAATGTGGTTGTTGAGAGTAATTATGACACATTTTTCACTCATCACATGAGCTTGACAAATGGCAAGATCACAAGCTTCAAGAGGAAAACTTAGCCATTATGTTTAAATCCTAGCCATTCAAATTTCAAGAGACCTTTGTAATTATATAAGCCCTCCATTTTTCTCCCAAAAACTGCCACTCTCTCCCTCTCTCTATGGTCTGAAAATTCTCTCCTCCCAAGCTCTCAAAAATTTTCATTCTCAAGCCAAGAAGAGGAAGAATAGGAAGCTCACACAAGGTAACAAGCTTAAGCACCCAAATCAACATCTTTTCTTGAGTCTTACAACCTCTTTCACCTTTCTAATGGTTTGATTCCTTGAATGAATCTCTTTCTGAAGATGATAAGCTAGGGTTTCAAAAGGCAAAAATGGAAAGTGAAAGGTTTTAAGAGGTATTAAAGGTTGCAAGCTTCTCTTTAAGTTGTAAAGAGTAGTTTAATGAAAGTTGTTGTTGGGTGTTGTTGTTGGGATTTTGGAAACCCTAACTATATAGGGAGGCGCTGTCCATTTGAGGTCTTGAGAGGGAAATGTATGTTTGAGTCATATAATGCTTGAATCATGTTTTGGAAGCAAGAATATATGACTATGTGGAAAGAAAAGTTGAAAAATCCAAACCCTCCCTTTTTCTGTTTTTTTCGAAAATTTGAAAGAAATAGAGGGAGTGGGACTTTGATGATTCTAATGCTACCAATGGCTCTAAAATGATGTTTTGTGTAGGGTAAATCTAGGAGATGGATTTTAGAAGCCTTAAGGGCCATAAAAATCAAGTCTTGAACTTGTAGGACTCTTAGAAAACCAAAATGGTGTTTTGTGCGTTTTTGCAAGTTTTATGGCATATTGATGGTTGTATATTCATATGAATATTATGTCATGATCTTTAGGCATTTGAGACCCTCAAGAGCACACTTGGAAGGGATCTAAGAGAACTTTGAAGTTCAATTAAAAAGGAAAGCAAAGCTAAAGGTAGCAAGACTACTAACTCTTCAAAGCTATTTTATGAACTTGTGTGAATGGTGCATTGTTTTATGATATATGAGTTGTGTTATGTGTATGGTATGTGACTTTGATTGCTTTGGTCATATGCATGTTAATTTAATCTTTAAACATGTCACATGTATGTTGCTCATACACACTCCTTGAAAAGCATTACATGCACATTCACAAGTTTTTGTTAGTTAGTTTTGCTATTGGGATTTGCATAAATCTCATTATTCGCCCCAACTAACCATGTAGGTGGAAGGTCAAGCAAAGGTAAGAATGAGGTTATTGATGGTTGAAGACGATGTTCTTGCTTGAATGAATGCTTGTATAGATATTGTTAAGTGGTGGAACTTGGGTTTGCAAGTTGATGGATTATTGTAAACCATAAACCTCACATGAGGTAGTAAGTGAATATGTGATGATGCATGCATGGAAATGGGCTAAAAATGCTAAGTAATGATAAGAACTAATCATGCATGGCAATATGTTGGTTTATGAACCAAAAAGAGGTTTCGGTGATTTTTAAAAGTTGGATTTCAAAACAAATGGGTTCTAAAGGCCCTGGAAACTGACCTGCTTCAAACGTTAATTAAAAATAGAAAAAGAGCTCCAAATGAGCTGAAATTTTACAGTTAAATACTATAAATCTTGAGCTTTAAAATGATATAAATTTTGCAAAATTTGGATGTGTATTTTATGATATATGATTTTTCAAATTCATGAAAAAATCTGGGAAAAACTGGAAGTAACCATTTGAGCTACCAATTTGACGGAATAAGCTGGTTCAAATGGGTAAGGATTGGAGCCAATGAGTATTTTTTCCCTATATATCACTTAATAAAGAAAATTTAAAATTTAGAACCACTCCATTTCAATTTTTTTGGAATTAATGATGAATTTTCAAAGTTGGGCCAGAAATCTGGAAAATAGGCCAGTGAACAGTAACAACGTTTTTAAATAAAAAGAAAAATTTTCAAATTCACTAAAAAGGTGAATTGGAGTCACCCAAAGCCCAATCGTGGTTCTAAAGTGATCTGATATTAGTAAATATGGGGGAAATAGGAGGTGTTACGAAGAGCTAAATGAAATAAAGAATCATTAAATAAGCTTAGCTTGTCCAAGATGTTCTAACAAAGCAAATGACATTTGGACTAACAAATTAGAATGAAAACTCTAAGGAAGTCATTAATTTGACTTGGATTGAAAATGGACATGCAGACCATATTTTAGGCTTGTAGGTTTAAAAAAAGGGCTTGGGTCAAGTGTTATATGTAATATCCATAATTTCATACTAAATGAAATAAAGGCTAATCTGATGATTATGATGATGAATTAGAGATGAAAAGTAGAAAGCTCAAAACGAAAGAAAGATTAAGGGCCGAAAGTTCAAGCATGGAGTTCTGTGTGAATTCCAAAATTAAGTATATTTGCCCTAGAAGTAATATGAGGATGGGAAACCTTATAGGAAGGGACCCATATGTCATTTAATAAAAGACCAAGGGCATAAAGGTCTTTCAGAATCAAAAGTAAGGGCAAAATAGTAATTTTGCAAAAAGTAGAGAAAGTAAGGGCAAAATGGTAATTATGAGAAAGTTAAAGGGT
>JANTPZ010115161.1:0-15642 GCA_025593235.1 Vachellia pachyceras
TTTCTAGTACAAACATCTAAAAGACGTCATGCCCATACGGTCACGGCAAAACACCTAGTATGAAAGGAAGAAGAGAGAAGGATGAGGCCCACGTCTCGTAATCCACCAAATGTGAGTGGGAGATGTTGGGATATGGGCCACCCTTGATGGATTAGGCCCAAGTCTATGGGTTAGGTCAAATACGTAAACCTAAACCCTAGTGGGAAGTAACAAGAGAGGTGTGTGACTCCCCAAAGGCGGCAGACACAACGCACAGAGAAAACAAAGTTTCTCTCTTCCCTTTTCTCTTTCAAAGAATAATCTCATCTCCTCCCCTCTTGCCTTCGGTGTATTTGCTGTGTATCATATTCGAATCCACTCTTGTGATCCGTCTTCCGTGTGGGTATCTGCAGATTCGTAATTCAGCATCTCCAGGTACGCCCGAAATCCTTCAAAGTGCAACTTTGAGCTTATGGGAAAAAGGAGCTTATGGAGAGAAGCTCCTTGTAGGTACATTGTTCCCATCGGGTTTCTGCTACTGTTCACCGCACGTTTGGAGCTCAAAACGCTGCTCCAAACATGCCCTATAATCAATGGCGGAGCCACGTTCCAGGGTGGGCAATTGTCCATGCTGAAATTTGTTTGTTATATGTGAATAGCTATTAGATTTTTATTTTACACACACTGATACTTAAGATTTGAACACACTCAAATTATCTATACTAGTAAGTTTGTTGTCATTTGCTTGAAAATAAAAAAGTTGCCCTTACTACTATGAGATTCTGACTCCGCTGCTGACTATAATCAATCAGTGAGTTAAATTCTAATAGGATATAATGCAATTTTTGTCTCATAGATCAGCATTATCCTTTAGTTCAAGAGGCCGAGTTTGATGAAGTTTGAACATTTGTGAGTTTTCATGTTATCTCTTTTTTCAAATAATTAACATTTGTTAGTTTTCATGTAATCTCTTTTTTCTAATAATTAATTACAGAGCTTGTTGTGAATGCCAAAGACCTTTGGATTTAGTAGCACAAATGTGCCATTTGTGCATCAGATTAAGATTTCAATTCTCACTGTTCTTTCAATGCTACCCACATGAATAAGATTGCGTTTTCAAAGGATAGCGGTATGAAGACTCGTTTGACCACACGTTTGAAAACTTTAAGTTTCATTCAAGTACCCACATTCTTCAAATTCTAGGTTTTGTAACGAAATCTAAGTTTTAAATTTAAATTTTGAAAAAACTATTTTCTTATCAAATCACACACTCTCTTTCATAATAAATTTTTTCTTTCCTTTTTTTTCTTTCTTTTTTCCTCTTTCCTCTTTCCTACATATTTTGTCTTCGAACTCCATAAAAACTATTTTCATTCCAAACACAGAGCTCGTTTGGAATTCCGTTTGAGAATAGCTTTTATGGATTCCGAGGTAAAACATAGATTTTGGAGAATAGCTTTTATCGATTCCAAGGTAAAACTTAGGTTTTAAAAGATTGTGTTTGGGAAGTTATTGGTTTTTATAGAGTTCGAGGCAAAAAGTAGGTAGGAAAAAAAGAGAAAGAAAGAAAAAGTATGAAAAAGAAAATTTATTAGGAGAAAGGATGTGATTTGACAAGAAAATAGTTTTTTCATAACCTATGTTTCAAATTGAGGTTTTATATCTAAAATAGTTTTTCATGATTTTTTTTTATTTGGACAAAACCTAGGTTTAAGCTAAAACCTAGGTTTTGTATAGAGGTTTTAAACAAGCCCACAATACATTTTTAAAACATAGGTTTTACCTCGAAATCCATAAAAAATATTCTTCCAAATATATTCTTCAAAACGTGGGTTTTTCCTCGAACGCCGTAAAAGCTATTTTTCACTGAACTTCCAAAAAAGCCTTTAATAAACAAAAGGAAAAAATAGAATAAAAAACCTAAAAGAAATAATATTTGTTGAGAAAGATCATAAAAATTGTGATTATTTAGAAGGATAAAAAATAAAAATAGAAAATACTTATTGCCCCTAACAAAAAAGTTACTACATTCCCTCATACATTCTCTCTCACAATTTATTTTTAAAACTAATAGAAAATCTTAAGGTTCACTTGATTAAATAAAATTGTTCTCGACTTTTACCCTTTGCATAGATATCTCAGTAAAAAAATTACATATTGTCCAGGTTTGTCAAAATTATAATTTTTAAAAATAAACACAAACTTTTAAAAAATAAAAATTATATAATTTTAATAAAATCAATATCTTTTATAATTTATTAAATAGGTTTTAGAAAAGTTATTCAGGTCTAGAAAATAAAAATATAATGTACAAAAGTTAATTAATTCAAAGAATGTTTACATTATTCATTTTTATTTCAGAAGAAATTAATGTGAGTTAAAAATGCATGTAATGTTAATAAAATTAAAAGATCCTGGTAATCTATTATGTTATGAAAACACATGAAGTAAATTTAGTTTTTTATTTGTAAGAAAATATTTTAATTAAAATTAGTGATGATAATATCAATCATGCAACTTGTTGTTAAATGAATTGATTAAATGATAAATTAATTATATGAATATGGAATTTGGTGAAAAAAAAGAAATTTGAAAAAAGACATGAGCATGTCAATCTGAATTATGAGTAGTTTTAATTTAAATTTTAGTTATTTTTTTACGGTAAGAAAGACATTCAAACCTTAACGATTTGAGTCTACATCACTACAAATATTTTGAAGATCCATCAACAGAAAATGTTCCACATATACCGAAGAAATATCTACTTTCAACAAGTCAACCAATATCTGCCAAACTTCTCTTGTCAAAGCATTTGCAACCACATTAGACTCTTGATCACACTATACCAATTCAACTTCTCAATCAAGGCTTAGCAAAGCGCCTGTAGCAATTCAATTTTTGTTTGCTTTTTAATTTTAAATGTAGTAGATAATGCAAAAGGTTTAATTGTAGACAATTTAGCAATTTTAAATTTATATTTTGATGTTTGGTCATTTTAAATAATTACAATTTTGATGGGCATTTATAATTTATATTATTTTCTCCTTGTCCTTAATTTTAATTTTCCATAAACAAAACTCATGAAGGTGTAAATTTATCCCAAAGTTTTCACCTATGAGTAATGGCCCCTGCCATTACTCATGAAGATTTTTGTGTTTAATACTACCTTAAAAGTTTCTGAATGGTAGCATTGCCCCGCCATTATCCATCTTTATTTAACACAGCAATAGAGTTCATCAATGTAATTCATGCTTATTTTTATTTAAAATTTATTAATTTTAATACAATTTAAAAAATATTTAACTATTATCACAATTAATTATTCAAATTTCTTTAAACTAGAGAAAGGGAAGAGGGTAGGCAATTCGATAAAACGAGAAATTAATAATTTTAAATTTTTCTATATTTTTGCAAAATAAAGATTAAGCATTTTAAAGTTTGAATAACCTTGATGAAATGTGTCACATTTATTGATCAATAGTGACTTAAATAAGATTGATTCTAATCATATTATGTCTATCCTTGGAAAAAATAATTTAAAATTTTTGATGAAAAATTCATGACTATGCTAAAATATTGATTAAATAAGTCTTGAAAAGATGAAGGGGGTTTATGTAACTTCAGCAAAATAAATAGGAGTTCATTATATGTTATTGCATAGATATTTTAATTTTGCTATCTCTTAAAAAAATAATATTTAAAAGCCAACTTATAATCTTAAATAATATTATCTAAAAACACCATTGGAAAAGAATTGTTTTTATAATATGAAAAAAATTTTTTATAAAATATGAAAAACTTTGTAAATTTTGTTTTCAAATGTTTTATTCTAAAAATGTCTCACTTCTTTAATTCCATCCTCAAATAAAAATTTATTTTGCCTCTTTTTTTTTCTTTTTTCTTTGTTGGTCAAACATGCAGCCCCCTTATCATATCAAACTAATATATAATGTTGCGTGCATCCTGAAAAGTGAGTCTTAGGTTCACAATTCTTTAATCTCACCTAATTAGGCCTTTAACATCGGTTTGCAAGTGGAAATATATTATAATCACTGGGATTTTTTTATTAAGAGAATCACATTCAATATAGTTATTTTAGAGCACTTTAAACTAGTTTTAATGTGCAAAACTTTTATCAATAGTCCGTTGAGTACTATATATTATTTGGAGATGCAAAAATATCCATGAATATTTAAAATGGGAGTAAAAATGTTGCCACTATTAAATATAATGTAACTCATTATATACATGCATATGCAAAATACTGCGAGTCCACCATAAAAACAACTATAATATGTTATATTTAACAATCATGATATTTTTTCATTTTAAATGTTCATAACTATTTTTGCATTTTCAAAAAGTATATGGTGTTGAATATATTTTTAATAAAAATTGATATGTATTTTGCATTTTAACGATTTAAGCTATTTGTATTCATTATATTTCAAAAATGCCCTATATATAGAAATAGGATTACAATTTTAGTTACTTCTAATTTTATCAAAACATTATGAAAAATGAAGTGTTTGTTAGATATGATTAGTTTTGATGATGTCAAATATAAAAGAGCAAAAAATTTTACAATACATATTGATTTACTACGATATTTGTGTATTATTTTAATGGGAGGATGATGTGGTTTTGAATATATTTTGGATGTTAAAATGTTTCAAATAGATGTTTTATTATCATACATTGAGTTACCATTCATCTAAGCTTCATTTGGATGTTCAAATCTGATTATGGAAGTTAATACTCGAGCATGATGAACTTTTGGGGTTTTCTATGGCATTACTTGAAGCAAAACTTGAGTATACACTTGAAGTATTGATATTTGGAGTCAACACTCGAGTATTGGATCACAAAACTCGAGTTTTGACCTTCTGGGAGTCAACACTCGAGTATTTGGGTCACAAAACTCGAGTTTTGACCTTGGCCTTTTGGAAGTCGATACTCGAGTATTGGAATGTAACACTAGAGTATCAACCTCCTTTGGTTTCTGTCAGCTCGACATATGTTTGGTATTTTGACCATATCTCCCAAAATACAAGTCCGATTGATATAAAACTAATTTCATATGAAAATAGACTCAAAATTAATTTCATAGACACCAAGAATAGCATCAAATGATTTCAGATGAAGGAGATATAAATTTCTAAATTTTGTGGTCGAATTCAACGATTTATCACTAACCTTTGCATATTGTATCTATCATAACTTTCTTTCTATAATATATTTGGGACTAATTCTTGTTTCATGTGAAAGTATACTTACAGGGCTTTCCATTGATATATTATTTGCAAGGTTTGGAGTTGAATTGAGAGAGTTATAGCCATTACAAGTTGAGTCATGTGCTGAAAGCTGGACTGTGACCTGTGCAAGTGCAAATCTTGTAGCAGAACTCGAGTTCTTCATTACTAAAACTCGAGTATCATGATTTAAATGGAATCTTGACACTATATATTCAGTAAAAATCGAGTTATAACTTGGAAATACTCGATTTATGTCATAGGTTTCACGAAACTCGAGTTACGGCATGCTCAGAACTTGAGTTGTACCTTATGGTTCATTAAACTCGAGTTTTATATTTCCAAAACTCGAGTATCGTGCTTTCTAAATATTTTCCAATTCTGAAAGTGATAGCAATACTCGAGTTTTGGTTTTCAACACTCGAATATCGAGTTCCATTTTTAGTTTGCAGCACAACACTTGAAGCAGAAAACTCGAGCTACAAATGGAAGTATTGGCAACACCCAAGTATTGATTTTCTAATACTCGAGCATAGGCCTATTTTTCAAACTTCAGAAGCTCACTTGAAGCAGTGTACTCGAGTTTTGATGAAAGTATTGCTAGCACTTGAGTATTGTTTTGCAACACTCGAGTATCGAGCTATCTTTTCAAACTTGGCTCAACACTTGAAGCAGAACACTCGAGTATATAATGAAAGTGTTATAAACACTCGAGTATTAGTTTTGCAATACTCGAATATCAAATCTTTGTTTTCAAACTAACACAACACTTCCATCTGAACACTCGAGTAATGGTATGAAAAATGACAACACTTGAGTATGATTTCAACACTTGAGTAATGATGAAAGATGTGATAACACTCGAATATTGTGCTACTTCAAAAGATTTTACTTCAAGAATTTTTCTAATCACTCGAGCAGCGACTGAAAGTGTTCCAAACACTCAAGTACAAAAATTTTAACACTCGAGTATTTATGAAAACTTCTACAATACTTTCTGCAAACACTCGAGTAACTTCAAAAGTGTTATAAAAACTCGAGCATTGAATCAAACACACTCGAGTACTAGTTTATGAAAATGAAAATACACTTGTTTACTTTGGTCATCACTCGAGTATTGAGAAACTCAAGTATTTCTTCACGCAACGGCTATTTTCTCTGACAGCTTTTACTTACTCTCTGCAACTTACCTTATTTGTGTTTAACAAAGTTTTGAATCTAGCCTGCTCTCATAAATGCTCATGCTTTGACTTAGTAAAAGGGAATAGGAGAGCAAGCTTTGACTTAGTAAAAGGGAATAGGTCTTTTGATCACATCTTCGACGTGGGCTCAACGGACATATTCTTATATATAGGCAATCCTATGACAAAAGCAATTAATACAAGATAATGAGCATTGATACAAAGGTAACGAATACAACGCTCATCTCCAACGGATATATTTTTGACAGCATCTATAAATATGAGGAAGCAATGAATAGAGAAAGAGGAGATGAAGTATATAGAGTCACCGAACACAATAGAGAGTGTAGATTTGAGGAAATCCCACAACTTTAGGACTCTGATATTATACTTCTCCGAGAGCTTCAATGTTTATCTATCTACTCTTTGAGAGAGCATATTAGTTCATCCAAACTCAGTGTAATTCTGTGAGAAACTCAAGATTGGGATCTTGAGATTGTTGGGCTGAGTTTGAGTTGTGAAAACAGAGCACGTTGGTCTCTGTTATAGTATGGTTCATGAGGGGGAGTGCGATTCCCATTGTGAAGGCTTGAGAAGCCTGATGTTATTATTGTTAGTGGATTGGAAAATCTCATAGGAGCTCTGAGGACTGGACGTAGGTCAGGAAGATGAAACCATGATAAATCATTGTGTTCATTTTCTCTGCTGTGCTCTTTCTTTCAATAACTTGATTTTTATTTACTCTTTGATTTAATGAAAATTCTTATGATACCCAATTCACCCCCTCTTGGGTGACAACTATCCTAACAGTGTTGATTCTAGCCTCTTCATAATTCTCCAATAAGAACCATGAATATTAGTATACAAATTAGTGAACAATTTTTTTTTTTGGCAAAATGTCTTTGATAATTAAGACTTGAAACATTCCATTAAATGATAGGATTATTGTAAAAGAGTAGTCTAAATATTTGACAACATTATAATTAATTAATTTAACTAATTTTTTAATCATGATAGATTAGTTAAAAAGATAGTAATTTATAACTAGTGGAGGGAATATTAATTATCCTAATACTGAATAAGAGTCAGTTTTGATCAGCGGTGTATATATAATTTTATGCTACATCCGGTTCTTAACATTTGAGTCATTTTATACAAATTAAGACTTATGGATAAAATTAAATCAATTTATACCTAGGGTTGAGCAAACGACCCGAAACCCGGTGCATCCGTAACGGGCGAGTTAGACAATAAACAGGACGGGTCACGAGCAAAGTTATTGGGCTGCTCGTACCAGTCCATTTTTTATTTATTTTTTTAAATTATAAATTTTCAATTTAAATCTCAAGCCAAGGATGAGCTGATGAAGCCTTAGGCCCTGTTTGGTTTGATGGGAGGGGATGGAGGGGGATGAAAATGAACCTCTCCCCCTGTTTGGTTTAAAATTTTGGAGGGGAGGGTGATCCAAAATCTGCCCCATCATCTTCTTCCCTCCCCTTATTTTGTTTCCCTCCAAATTGAGGTTCTTTGGAGGGAAGCCAAATATTGAGACTAATTTGTCCCACAGGAACAGTGGAAGGATGTTGGGGAGCTTGTGAGGAATGTTGCAGTGTCGAGTCTGAGTGCTGTGATACTTTAGGTTGTCCCATAGGTGAAGGCAAAAATGGGATACTCATGGGATTTTGCACAGTACCTGAGGGCTGTGATACTATACTCTGTTTCACAGGTGGAGATAAAAATGGAGCACTCACAGTTGGTTCATTTGGGAGTAGAAAGGATGGGGGTGCAACTATGGTATCATTGATCATTTTGGAGAAGCTATATTGTGTGGTTCCTGGGAGTACCTCTTTACACTTGACGTATCTAAAGATGTATATTCTCCCAGTTTGAGGGTCAAGGCACTTATATCCTCTATGTTAGCTGTTGTATCCAAGAAACAGGCATGCTGTAGACCCATGTCCAGCTTGTGTTGCTGAAAGCACCTGATGTGTGGAAATAGGGGAGAGCATGAAACTCGTAGCCCATAAAGCCCGCCCAGACCCAGAGAAAATTCTCCGGATTGGGCCCGCCCATCATTGGCCTGTTACGAGCGGGCTAAAAACCATCTTGCTGCTCGTGCCCGCCCGTATATATTTTTTTAAAAAAATATTCCAGAAACCCAGCCCCCAAATTGACAAAGTGTCGTCTGCTCCCACATACTTTCAATTTCAACCTCATCCATGCCCTAGCTCATTTCGCATTCCTCCTCCTTTCTCAAATCTAGAGCCAAATCATATTGAATCCATGGCTACACCTGATCATTTGTTCAATCTTTGGAACAACTTCTACTTGGGTGTCTACCAGGCGGCCAATTATAGGTATCCCATTCTCGCTGAATTTTTTCTTTTCTGTAGTTTTTTATGCTTTTGTCATCCAATTCCTGATCTTAAGTTTTCATGCTCAGTTCCTAATCAGCGAGATTGATTCCTTTGCTGTGACACCTCTTCAGGCGATGAAATTGTTAGCTCAATATTTCTTGAGCCCTGATAATAAGGTTGGGTCTTAAGATCTTGCGTATATTGCTGTGTTAGGATCAAGCGCTTACCACTAGGCCAAAAGCTATAGCTGTTAGTCAGGGCGCAACTCTATTTCCTTAACCCACAGTAGAGCAGATGCCCAAGCGCTATGGTTCAACTATGACTTGGCCCCTCAATTGGGCCTCCGCCATGGGACAATTGCTGCTACACCTTGGCCAACAATCTCCCCCTCAGCAATTGTCCTGCTGGCAATCGAACCCATGACCTTGGCTCTGATACCAATTGTTAGGATCAAGTGCTTACCACTAGGCCAAAAGCTATAGCTGTTAGTTAGGGCACAACTCTATTTCCTTAACCCACAGTAGAGCAGATGCCCAAGCACTATGGTTCGACTATGATTTGGCCCCTCAATTGGGCCTCCGCCATGGGACAATTGCTGCCACACCTTGGCCAACATACTATATTTTGTTGAAATCTTGATTCTTTTTATGCCCATTATGTGGTTGTTTGTGATCCGACTAAGCCATAAAATGTAAACTTAGATCATTGGTTAGCCTTGAAAATGGATTAGGAATATTAATTGTGATTTCCAAGGATTGTATAGTGACAACCCCAGGGTCGTTCTCTCCAGAAGCTATGATTGCGTACCAATAGTCCTTAGCTTGTGATGCAAATGCAATCGGTTTTTAAATCAAACTATGCTATGTTCTTAAACTAATTACAAAAATAAAACTTGTTTTTGGTATTTTCTGATAAAAGAGAGGTGGTAAAAGCAACTTTGAATGTGAAAAGTGTTTGTGATATGGACTCCTCTTGAAAACAAATTGTGCCATCATAGTTTGTAAAGGATTAGGGAAAGCATCGACTTTTGCACTAAGTTTCGTAAGTAAAAACCCCAACAACTCGCCAGGTCAGAAATCTCATAAAATGAACTCCATTTCATGAAATCCTTTAAGAACCCTTAGTGTGTGTACGGAAATCGCAAAGTGACAAAATAAAGTCCATACATCATCCTGTTTATTGTCTCATAAAGGACTATGTCATTGTGCCATTGTCTTCAAATCATCATGGATTCCTACATGAAAGTTGCTCAGCTTTGACATAGTCAAAAGTCACTTTTGATTGAGTGATGATAAAAGCTATGTTCGAGTTTAGTGGATTACATGCAAAGGAATGTGAATGGTTAATATATGATTTGTCTCTCATATTAGTAGAGAGATATTGCTAGCCCCTCGATGAATAAGTCTAAAAAATGTATAGTCATACTATGATATAAAAGTATTTCTATCTCTTTGGTCAGACTACTCAAGGATTGATAAATCAATATTCAAAAATATAAGCATGCCAATCTCTATATCTCGTCCTTGATCGAAATATCATGTGACAAAAGGGATCTGATGTGGCTGTATGATATGTTGTATCAGTTTATTGATCCTCATGTGAATTAGGCAATCGTAATGTTTTGCTAGAGGTTGCTTGCGAATTGTGACTAGTATAGTCACTGGCCCACTACCAACTTCATAGGCATATAACACACATAATGACTTAATATGAGTTGAAATGTTTAGATTCATTGAATCAAGATCCAATAAATATTCTGAGGAGGATATAAATGTGTGTATTAAAATTCATTATATATGTATATATAATATATATTTTTCATGTATATATATATTAAATATATTTTTATGTATATATATATATTAATATATTGATATATATTATATGATACAGATATAATATTTCTGATTCCTATTAAAAGAAAGATTTTGGATTCATTTTAAAAGATAGAATAAATCTTTATTTAATTTCTAAATATAAATTAAATCTTGATTTAAAGGATAATATATTGGATTTAATTTATAAACATAGATTAAATCTTGATCTGTCTTGATATTATGTCTTATTTAATTTATAGAAATAAATTAAATCTTATCCTCGTTGACTCTTTATCCAAATTAAATAAATTAGTTAAATTATATCTGTTGGAAAAATATAGACAAAACTCTCTTTATTTAATTTCTCAGATTTATTGTTTCTGAAATAATTTAATTTTGAAATAGATAAAAGGTAGATTTCGAAATTCAAAAGGATAAGCTTTGAATGCCTATAATTAGATGGTTAGAGTTATCCATTAGAATCACATCTGAAAAGGCAAATTAGAAACTTGAGAGAGAAACCAAGAGTAAGAAGGAGATCAAAGAATGGAATGTAGAGGCGCTAGCAAGCGTTCATGTTGAAAGCGCCATGTGTGTGGATACCAGTAGAAAAATCCGATCGTAGATGTTGACTTTTTGAAACCAAGCCAAAAAGGAAAATAAAACACTCCATGAAATGTATGTTTCTTGACTACACAATTTAAAAGCCTTCAACAGATTCTAGGAAGGGACTAGAAAAATTTTAATCTTCCGATGTGCCCTTCAATCCCAACATAAAGGACCTATAGTTTCTCATGTGATGTTTGTGGATGACCTTATTCTATTTGCAAAAGATAACCTTGACCAAATTGATATTATTCTTCATTGTTTGGATGTATTTGGAGATATGTCCAGGCACAAGGTGAGCCAAGACAACCGCACATATATTTCTCACCTAATGTCAAAAGCTAGGTGCGGAGAGCCATATTCCACAGAAGTAATTTCATGCAGGCTAATGACTTGGGATGTTATTTGGGAGCCAACATATCCTACCCAAAGAGGGGACAGGATAGGTATAAGCACATCACATAGAAGGTCAATAATAGACTAAATGGGTGGAAAGCTCTGAGCCTCTCATCAGTAAAATGAATGACCTTAATCAAGTCAGTTACATCTTCCACGATGCAACACAACCGGATTCCACAATGCGTTATAGAAGGAGCAAAGAAGGTTTTTGTGGGGTGAAAAAGAGGGACATAGGAAATACCATGCGGTGGCCTGGGACAAGTTGTGTCAACCCAAGGGAGAAGGTAAAATTTCTATCAAATCACTCTCCACATTGAATGAGGCATTCATTCTCAAACTCATCTGGAGATATAATAACGAACCAGTGCAGGAGAACTGATGAAGATCAAATGGTAGCGAGGAATGGAGACTCAAGATTGTGGAAGGAAGTGGTTAAGTCATGGGAGGTTTATCAAGAAAATGTTGAGATTGAAGAAGTAGAGAGTATAACCCAGGCTTCGCATGTTAAATGGTAGCCTTCAAATAACGGCAAGTTCACAACTGCAAGCATGTACATTTGCTGCAGGGACATAGCCTTGGACATACAAATAGTCAATGGAATTTGGAATCTTTGAGTTCCAGAGGAGTATGTGTCTTCCTTTGGCAACTTCATCACAAATGAATATTAACCATGGAAGTCACTAGCTGGTGGAATGAAGGCCCTAAATATTGCCATAAATGTCATCATGAGTTTGAAGACTTCATACATGCTCTTTGTGATTACCCTAATAATCTTGTAATTTGGAGGCAGCCGGTACCACAGAGTCGACGAACTCGTTTCTTCAACGACAACTGGTACAAGTGGCTCACATCCAAAATCAGAAACAGGGGGGATATGAAGGATAATTTCATCAAGCCAGAACTATTTGAAATCGGAGTATAGTGCATCTGGTAATGGAGGAATTAGAGCTTGCATGAGTCAAACTTTGCTATCCCAAGGAGAGTGGATGAGTATATCTATCAGCACTTAGAAAACCAGAGAAAAAGATGGGATGGAGAATTTTTTTCTCTATAGTCAAGAAAGAATTGGCATGATCAAGTGGCAGCCACCAAAAGAAGGATGGCACAAACTAAATTCGAGCTGTATGAGTCCCCAAGGATTAATAGCAGGATGGGGTAGAGTAATTGATGGAAGCTGCAGAGAATGGCTAAACAAAGGATTCACAATTAAATTGGATAACTTGAGCCCTCATGTGGCCGTGGCATAGGAAATCTATAGAGGACTCAAAATGTGTTTGCATATGGGATCTCAATACATTTAGGTGGAATGTGATGCACCTCAGGTGGTTGAGGAGATTACAAAAAGGAAATGGATTATTGGCTATCAGGAACTATTGAACAAATTACACAAACTAATCCAATGAGATCGGCATCCTTCGCCCATATTCTTAGGGAAGGTACTAGGTTTGTCTGCTTGCAGCTTTTTGCATCACACATAGAGGAATTGGTTATGGTGCTCATCAAGGCTGATGAGGTCTCTTAACCCTTTACAAATCCGATTTTTTATTTTATGAAAAAACTTATTTTAATATGTATAAAATCTAAAATAAAATCAATCTCTTAATTATTACATTTTCAAATAATGTTTTTACAAAAAAAATTGTTCTAGTTTTAAAAAAAATCAAATATGGCCATCATAATCAAATATGGATAGTGTAGATTTAATGGGTTGGAAGAACTCATCAATTTAATGAACACGTAAATCAGGTCCTTGCAAGGAAAGTCACAAAGCCATATAGTTGAAAGTATTTTGAAAGATGACATAGAAGGCATTAGAATGCCTCGATTGTAAACTAGACTTAGGTTTTGGACCTGTTTATCACAAAAAGGAAGTATTTTACTCAAAAAGGTTAGGTTAGGAAGTACTTTAATTCTTAAATCTGATTGTCTAATTAATTTTTCAAATATATATTTATCCTCAATAAGAATAAAATGGGGAAATAGGAAAAGGAAAAATACAGGCGGTGATAATAAGATGAAAGGAATTAAAAAGGTTAACCAATTTCTCTATAATACCATTTTATAATATCATTACTTTAATTAATGATCGTAAAGAGTATATATATGGGGGATTTAATAAATGTATAGAAATCCTGAGTTCATATGTCAACTTAACATTAAAATTCCCTTATTAACTTAAGGGTAAAGTGCTCAAACTTCTCTTACATTTTGTCTTAATTATATGGACCTCCTCACTGTTTTGAAAAGATACACTTAAGCTCAATTGGTTAGCTCCATTAAAGATATGCTAAAAAGATATAGCTAAACTAATTTTCATAATCTACCAAAATTAGTTATCTACCTCTTATATTAAAAATTCAGAGTTAGTAAAAAACTTGTACGAAGTTGTATTAATAATAAGTTATAGACAATGCAAGTAACCACGCTTTATGCACAGCTTAAGGCCTATATTCTAGTTATTTCATCAATAAAAAAAATTTAACAGTGACAATAATAATGACAACAATAATAATATTTGAAACAACTTCATCAAATAGCAAGAAGCAATAATAAGTTATTCTCATCCCACTACCTGGAATTTGGGATATATCTTAACAACAACAATGATAGGGCCATCTTGAAGTTCTCAGATCAGTTATCACACGCCTCCAGATAGAAGAAACTCATTATTGCCATGATACTGCTATAGGACTTCTTACAGTGTAATGCCCAGAAACCCAAACCAGTGACCCAAAAGACGAACTACCAGAAACTATTGCTCTTCCATCTGCAACAAAGGTCACATGATAACTCAACTTCTCACCCACTTTTCCAAAACTCAAATTATTTGGTTCCACCATCACTGATACTCCCATTGGTTTTTCCACTTTCACTGTGTAATTACTTTTGGGGTACCCAACATTAGTGACCAACCTCTTGTAGGTCACACTTGCATTCTTGGTACTTGCGCTGTTGAATAAAACTGCAAATGAAGGGTAGTTCAAGTCACCAGTTTGAAGACCTCCGGCGATGGAGCAAGTATAGTTACCCCCTGATAATAAAGCAATTTGGGAGGAAGTATAGTTCAAGCTGCACAAGTAGCTCAAATAGTCTTGGGTGGTAATGTCATAGACCAGCCCAGGATTAGAAGCCCTTTCTGGGTCAACATGTCCTGAGCCTAGCACAAAAGGGTTAGCTATTTCTGATGACTTGTTTGAGCCAATGTCTCCAATTGGGCGTCCTCTATGGTTGAAAGTGTAAGCTGTGGTCATAAGAGCTGATTTTATAGCAGCAGGAGACCAATCTTTATGCACAGACTTAACCAAAGCTGCTATGCCACTCACATGGGGGCAGGACATTGATGTGCCAGAGAATATGTTAAATAGTACACTTCTTTTGTCATTTTTGAGCAAACTTGGAGTGGTTTTGGGAGGCCAAGCAGCCAAAATGTTCACACCAGGTGCAGTCAAATCTGGCTTTATGACATCTGGTCCTACCGAGCTAGGTCCTCTTGAAGAAAATGCAGCCATCTTTGGAGCATTAGAATCTCCATATGCTGTCCCTATAAAGGAAATTGAGGCTGTTGGTTTTTTATCAGATAAAACATAGGTTCTGATGGTTTTAGATGCAGAAGCTCCTAACGAAGTAGCTGGTATAATATGAGCATCAGCAAAAAGCTCTTCTCCTTGGGATGCAGAGTTGAGCAGAATCATTCCTGCTCCACCTGCCATTTTCACTACCTCTCCTTTCTGAGTTCTGCCATTAATTCCCCTCTCACAAGCAACCATTTTCCCATTCACAAGCTTTGGATCAAGTGATCCCCTAATGCAATACTGTGCCAATCTTTCACTTCCATTGTTTGCTGCTAATTTTCCATAAACAAGAAGCAACTGATTTGTGGGTTTGCCTTTATACAGAGAAGACCCTTTGAAAACCTGGCCATTCCCAAGATTCACCTTTGTTAGAAAGCTTCTATCAGTGTAGCTAGCAGCCACAGTCATGAGCCATGGAGCTACATTTCCGACACTTGATTTGGAAGGACCTGAGTTACCTGCAGAACAAGATACAAAAA
>JANTPZ010115162.1:0-11812 GCA_025593235.1 Vachellia pachyceras
AGGGTGTATTGTTAGAGACGCAAGTCCCACATCGGGTGCTTTGTGGTGCCCGGTGGGGTATATAAACCCTTGGCTCTCCCACCCCAACAGCTAGCTTTTGAGGGAGGGCTCTCCAAGGGCTTATGTACCTAACAATGGTATCAGAGCCGGTTGTCGGCGCACCGGAGAGGGCTACCCACGGAGGGTTCTGACCCACGGAGGGTTCTGACCTGCTGCGGCGGAGTGAAGTGCCGTGGAGTGAAGTGTCGTGGTGTGCAGCCGTCGGGTCGTCGGCTTTCCGGGGAGGGTGTATTGTTAGAGACGCAAGTCCCACATCGGGTGCTTTGTGGTGCCCGGTGGGGTATATAAACCCTTGGCTCTCCCACCCCAACACTTAGCTTTTGGGGGAGGGCTCTCCAAGGGCTTATGTACCTAACAAATAGCTATTTAAATGCCATTGTAAAATTTTGATCAAGTACTAGACTCATTTATTTCCAACGATGTCTTTTATTTCTTTTCAGGTAAAAATAGCTTTTTAAGTATGATTGCGAGTAGAGTTAAAGGATTATTTGGTTAACAATATGATTTCCTATTACTTCATTTTGCGTGCGAAAGCCATTACAAGATATTTGTAGTTTTGCTTAATGTTTGAGATAGAGGGATAGTTGATATGTATTTTCCGGAACATTGTTTTTGCTTCCTACTAAATTCATCACTGCCCTTTTGGCATCTTTTATATGTTTGCCTAATCTCTGTTGGGTCAGTAGCACATTAATTGAGAGATGTGGTAGATACTAGGCTTTTCAGTGCAGCATTATGCTTTCTTTTCCCAACATGCAAGCTCTTACTGTTTTTATACATATGTGATCTAAGATAAACATTGATAAGGTGGACTTTTTTGGATGACATATTTCTAAATGTCTAGTGTAAGATCCATCTCACCTGTGTTTTTTTTTTCTAAAATGCATTTAGATGCTGGAGAAAGCAACTGATGGTAGCTAAGGATACTAGACGTGTTGACATACTATGCTACCGTCTTTCCTTGGGCCAAAGAATTTTACAAGGGACTGAAAAGTACAAAAATCTTTATGAAATTGTTAATGAGGCAGTAAGGAAACTTGAACCTGAATTAGGCCCACTGACTGGTTCACCGGTGAAGATTGGTAGGGGCATTGTGAACAGACTTTCATCAGGGCCAGAAGTTCAGAAACTCTGTGGCTTGGCTTTGGAATCATTAGATTCTTTTCTTTCTAAAAGGTTTATGCCTCCATCACCTAGTCCAGCAATTCAAGGTTATCACTCATCTTTTTATTTTGTATGCCCAAGTGAGAGTATGTTTGACTTCTTTAATAAACATTGTTGGGACTTGGGAGGGGTCTACCCTTATCCCTTAGTATCTTGGGGGAGATTAACCTTTGTTGCCAGTAAAGTATACAACAACAATAACAAGC
Source organism: Vachellia pachyceras (assembly GCA_025593235.1). Lineage (NCBI taxonomy): Eukaryota > Viridiplantae > Streptophyta > Magnoliopsida > Fabales > Fabaceae > Vachellia > Vachellia pachyceras. Next base: position 1,431 of record JANTPZ010115162.1, read on the forward strand.
CTTATCCTACTAGGTGGGGTTGCTACCTACCAAAATATGTGAGAAAAAATCATCCATTGATTAGATGGTTATGTGCTTACCAACATACTAAATGTTCTGTTTGGAAGTAATTAGTTTCATTTATTTTCCTACACTGATTTATATCAGACGGTACTGTATTTGAAATTCTTTCACTTATTTATTATGACATAAAGCACAGTATTATTATTCTTAATAATCTTAAAGTTATAAGGCACTCTTTTCAGTCTTAAATATAAGAGCTAAACAAGAGGTTTACTTTGATTCTAAATATAAGATTCAAATTCATTTTGTCTCCTAAATTTATATTCCCCCGAAGAATCCCTATTGATTGCAGATAGTAAAAGGGTTTCCATCAAGAGGTAGCTCAAATGCATATGATTAAAGAGCGTATTTTAGAGAAACCAATATATATTTGTTACACATAACTAAATTAAGTTTTTTAGTATCCATAAATTAGTTATTAGACTGAAGGTAATAGTTCTTTTCTCTTGGATTGATATTCTTGAAACTAAATTTGTAATTATTGGGCTTTCTGTGATTGCACGTGACTTTTTCAGATGCAAATTTGAGTGTGACAAATATGGTGAGATTCGAAGATGTCAGAGATACATCCCTGACTGCGATTTTGGGTTCTGAAGGTCCTTCTGAAGAAAATATCAGTGGCTATTCCCTTTGGCATCGCAAGGCTCTTGATGTGGAATATCCAGTTGAACCAACTTGTACTTTGGTTCTACCTGACAGAAGTTTCAATATAAGGGGTCTAATTCCAGCTACAAAATATGGTTTCAAAGTTGTTTCCTATAATGGCACAAGGGAGATGGGAATTTATGAAGTTCAAATCTCAACAGAGCCCAGCGAGTATGAAGCTCCTAACTGTTCGGCAACTGAAAGAAGTCAGAGCCCAGTAACCAACTACAGCAGCCATTCCAATCCTTCATCAGTGGAAGATGAAACTAATAACAGTAATCCATTTAGTGATCAGACTGACGATCGGGCGGATAATTATCTTACTTATCACAAGGATGCTGATAAGCTTACTTCTGAAAACTTATCCAATGATGTTATTAAATGTTCTAACACCATTGGAGGTGGACCACCTGCTGATGCAGATTCTTTGTCGGAAAAGCTACGTGCTAGAGGCTTGGCTGTAGCCATACCTGGTTCTGAAATGCTAAAGCTTGAAAACAACCATTCACCTGAGGGACAAATCACTGAGGACTTGAGCACCGAGGATGGGTTGAATTCCCCTGTTCAGATTGGGAGGGAATGTGTCCCACTGGTACGTAGCTCGGAAGCAAGCTTGCCTATTACTCCTTGCAAGTTGGAAATACTTAAGGATGGGCCAGGAAGAAACGGGAGATTTAAGTCCATGGGTAAGGATCAAGAAAATGGTTCTGGGAAGAGAGAGGGCCCTCAAGACGGAAGCACATCTAACAAGAGAGCTGAACAAAGGCAAGATGAGGGTTGCGTTGCCAATTCGAATCGGGATTTTGAGTATTACGTGAAGGTGATCAGATGGCTTGAGTGTGAAGGACACATCGAAAAGAACTTCAGACAGAAATTTTTGACTTGGTACAGCTTGAGAGCAACACCACAGGAAGTAAAGATTGTGAAAGTGTATATTGATACATTTCTTGAAGATCCAGCTTCTCTTGCCGAGCAGCTTGTGGACACCTTCTCAGAATGCTTATCAAACAAGAGACCATCTGGTGTGCCAGCTGGGTTCTGCATGAAGCTCTGGCATTGACCATATATTTTGTAGGTCCTGCCTGCTAGTTGATTGATAATTGAGCTCCAACTGTCTTGTGCTGCTGTAATTCTTCAGATCATGAATATTTTTCTTTTGAACAGAGTTGCCTGTATTATATCATTGTCATTCATATGATGATGTAAAGATTGGTAGATTCACTCTTTGAGAGCAACAGTTACAGTTTCAATTTGTGAATTCACTGACATTTACAGGAATGTTGCAATGTCGGTGGATTACTTGAATGATTTGTCCTGTACGACTCCATATCCAGAGTATAGCAGGATAGGCCAGTTTGGGCATTAGCTAATTAGCTTTGCCCTCTGCCCAGCCTGAAACACCATTGGGTTAGCATTTTTTCCCACAGCCTAGCTCCGCCAATGCTGACACCTCATGGTTTATCGGGCCAGCCGGCTTAATACCAGCAAGGGTTGGCTCGATCAAGGCTAACAAGTTGGGAACTAAAAGTCGTCTGAAATACAATATTAGAAAAGATTACTGTCCTTTCAATGTAATTGCGAAAAAGTCTTATGAGTAACATACAAAAGTAAGTTTTAATACAGAAAATGAAAATAAGGTTGTACTGCTTGCTTGTTAATGAGAATTTTCTATGATTATATTATATCTTTGGGAACTCAATAATTATTTTTTTCTAAAGCAAATATTGTGCCCTTTATTGGTGATGGGTCTTGGCTCTGATCAGTCTACAGGAACTTCACTCCCGTTAGGAAACAAGACTTTGGACTTCGTTGCAAAAGAGATTCATGCATATTTTGAGGATTCATATATCTTAGCATGAATTTGATATTTTCTCTATCCCTTCTCCATGCTGAAATATCTCTCCCGAGTCAACACTAGAAGATCCCAGTTGACTAATACCGAAGTTGCATTTCGTTTGTCCATGTTAGAATAATTTGATCGTCAGCTCTAAAATAATAGTCGATTAATTCGTTATAGAATGGGAGAATTCCATTGTGTTGACCAAAAAGACCACTCTTGCTGAGAGCATTGCACTAGTGGTCAAGCAACATTTAGCCTTTTCATGTACAACTGGTGATTGTTAATCTTGTATTAACTACAGTAAAAGGAATAAATACTAAAACAATGCAGCTTTAAATTGTCCTACTAGATAATTACGTTTGAGATCATGTCAAGCATTAAATGTAAGGTATTTTTCTAATGAGAATTCAAAACTTATTCATTATATTGTGTGAGATTAGCCACCCTGATAGATCTAACCCCTATTGCTTCCTCCAATCATTGTTAATAAGATGTAACACTGTTTTCTTGAACTCCAATGCTCTGGTTTCAATGCCTAATCTTTTAAAGGCATTGTCTTAGGTGGTGTTTCTAATGAACTAAAGCCTTTTGTCTTATGAGGATCTCCTAGTATTAAAAAAACATGTTCACCAAATCTAAATAAAACTTTATTGAGATAATTACTTCGTAAGCCATAAATTATAATGAATAAATAGCTCCCCCAGCTAATCAAACGATCATACTGATTGTACCAAAATGAACTAATCCGATGCAAAACTGACTTGAACTAAGGTTGGGTTGAGTTTGGTTTTTAACGTTCCTAAATGCTAAGCTCATTGGTTGGTTGAGGTTTTGACTTTTACCTCTTGGGGAAGAGAACCAAACTTCATTATTCTCGATCCCGTAGGCGCCCAGCCCCATCTCGGAGAGCGCACACTTCATCCTCCTTGCCGCCGTTGAACCATCTGTCGAGACAACACTGCTCCATTCCATTAATCATTATATATATTTACTATGATATACATAATAATTCAGAACGAATGCTGCTACCTGCTAGCTGTGTATGATTCGTATGCTTCTTGAATCACAAAACGCGGGAGCTCCAAACTGTTCTCATGAACAAGAAATTGGTCAGTACAATCCCACCAAGTCTGTTTCTACATCTGCTAGAAGAATGCTTGGGTATGAGAGAGTTGAAGCAAATCCATGCTTCTGCTATTACCCACGGTCTTGCTCGATTCGCCTACGTCGCTAGCAAAATATTGGCCTTTTGTGCTAAATCAGAACACAACGATTTACGCTATGCGGAGACGCTTTTCAATCACATGTTGACGCCCAATGTCTTTGATTGTAATTCCATGATAATCGGTTTCTCGAGTAATTCAGAGTTCGACAAGGTTTTCTCCATTTTCAACCGAATGCCCAGACTTGGCGTACGTCCTAATGCTCGAACTTTCACTTTTGTGGTCAAATCATGCGTTTCTTTGCCTTTGCTTGAACAGGTTCATGCTCAGATAGCAAAGTTGGGGAATTTCTCTGATGTTTTTGTTGTTAGCTCAGTTTTAAATATGTATACTAAACATGGAGCAATTCAAAGTGCACGCAATTTGTTTGATGAAAGTTCTCATAAGAATGTGGTTTGCTGGACTAGCCTTATCAGTGGTTATTGTGAAAATGGGTTGGTCAATGAAGCTCGGAATTTATTTGATGCAATTCCTCAAAGAAATGATGTTTCCTACAGTGCAATGGTATCTGGGTACGTCAAGAATGGTTTCTTCAACGAGGGAATTGAGCTCTTTCGCGAGATAAAGAGTTCTGGAAATCTGAAGCCGAACAAGTCTCTTTTAGTGAGTGTTCTTACTGCCTGTGCGGCTGTTGGTGCCTTTGAGGATGGTAAATGGGTTCACTCTTACATTGTTGAACATGGTTTTACATATGAACTTGAAATTGGTACTGCATTGATTGATTTCTATGCAAAATGTGGGTGTGTCCAAGAAGCAGACGATGTATTTAGCAATCTGTCAGAGAAAGATGTTACTGCTTGGAGTGCTATGATCTTGGGTTTGGGGATTAATGGAAAGAACCATCAGGCACTTGATCTCTTCATGCAGATGGAGAAGATTGGACCAAAACCAAATGCCGTGACTTTCATTGGTGTTCTTAATGCTTGCAATCACAAATTTTTATGGGATGAAGCATGGAGATTATTTGGACGCATGTATAAAGTTTATGGCATATTACCATCCATTGAGCACTACGGATGCATGGTTGATGTGCTGGCTCGAGCCGGACGAACTAAAGATGCTGAAGTACTGATAAAAAGCATGCCAATGAAACCTGATGGAGCTACATGGGGATCAATTCTCAACGGGTGTCTGATGCATGGTGATACTGAGTTGGGGCTGAGAGTTGGGAAGCTCTTGATTAATTTAGAGCCTCAACATAGTGGAAGATACGTCCTTCTGGCAAGCATGTACGCCACTATGGGCAAATGGGAGAGTGTTTCTGAGATGAGGAAAATGATGAAAGATCGAGGGGTATTACCAATTTCTGCTTGGAGTTTCATAGAGATTGATCATATTATCCACAGATTTGCAGTTGACGATAAGTTTCATTCTTGTTTAGGGGATATCTATAGTGTTTTGAGTCTACTGGGAAAGGAACTCGAGGATTTTTCTGTAGCAGAGGATGCTAGTTTTAACTGAAGAGGAAAAAAAATCAATGTCTTTATGGGCAAAAAGTTTCAGACTGGAATTTCGCATGCCGACAAAACACGTCGAGAGAAAACTATAAAATTTCCTCCATGGACAACGAAGGTTCAATCCTTCAAAGAGTTAACATCCCCTTCATTCTGTCCAAGTGATCAGTCTCGTTTTTTGGTGAATCCAGCAATGAGCTTGGCTTCTAAACATGGTTAAAAGTCATACCTTATTGGGTAGGTCTCAATGAATCTAATTACTAAAAAGTCCCAAAATAAGTAAGAAGTATGGTCTTCTTGTCATTTCATACATAGGAATTTATCATTATATATTACTCACTTATTTTGACACTTTTTAATAATTATATTCTTTTATTGGGATCTCATGGTGATTTTCTCAACTTTATTTGGACTGAAAAGATGGTGTTTTGAGAGAAGCATGTCCACATTCAGCTGAATGCACCGGAAAAGTCAAAAGAAAAGGAGGATTCCTTTGCCTATAATTTATTCAAATGGTTAGGTTGTCTTTAAACATGTTGGCTGAAACTACTTTGTGAAAACCATGTATTGGCGGGCCCCTCCATCCATTGTAAATGTTAATTCTGCTAGCTGAATTTTGAAAAGACATTTCTAGATTCCAATTATTTTTATGCATATAATCAGAAAGAGATTTTAAAATGAAATAAAAAAACTAAAATGAATCTTTTACCCCTTTTATTCTTGTACTTCTTTCTTATTGTACTAGAATATTATCACAAAATATCCAAGTATCTTCCGATATTATTTTAGATTAATTGAAGAAAAAAGGGGGCGCGGTGAACCCAACATCTCTATTTCTTTTCATTTCATTTGAAATACATTAGTGTGTGCTCTCACCATCACTTAGTGCCCATTGCCCTCTTAACTGTGTTCTCTTCAAATAGTTCATTTATCATTCAAGATCACCGAAGCCGAATCCTTTTGTTGCTTTGTCCAACTCATTCTACCTCTTTCAAGATTAAATCTTCAAATCATTTTAGGCTTATACAGCTGTAGATCCCATCCTCTCTTTCAATCAACCCAAATCACTTTTATTTCAAGTGAATCTACCCTCTCTCTTCCAATCAACTTCCCTGTCAAGACCCACTTGGAAAAAATGTCTTCTGCAACTTTTACAGGTTCAATTTCTGGGACTGGCTTTGTTGGTCTAAAATCTAATTCCTCAAATCTCTGTCCAAATACAGGTTCCATTGCTTGGGAAAAGAAAACTGTCTCTAATGGCTCTAAAGCTCACTGCATGAAGGTGAAGTGATCCAGTGACCCATCTTATAATTGATAGGAGACTGAAATGAATTAGTAATTTCCCCCTCCTTTCTTACATAATTTTGTTGTCATGTGTTCAAACAGACATGGAATCCCATCAACAACAAGAAGTTCGAAACCCTATCCTACCTCCCTCCACTCTCCGATGAATCCGTGGCGAAGGAGATTGACTACATGCTTAAGAAAGGATGGATACCTTGCCTTGAATTTGATGAGGTATGTCTGAAACAATTATGATTGCTCATGCAACCATTTAATTTTTCCTTGTGCAATATACTCCATGTTTGAGAGATCTGTATAACAATTTGTCCAATATTCAATAGAGGATTATAATATTCTATAAACGAAAGGGAATCTTTTGTGATCCTAAATTCTAATATTCAAACATTCACTATTATTGTGATATATATCTACTTTTATGGTTTAACTAATTTAAGAAGATCCCCCATGAATGGACTGGAGAACAAGATATTCATTATATTCTATGAACATTCATATGATGCTTCTATTTTCAGAGTAAGACTTGTATTATATGCATCTGAGTAAGATTAAAGTCTGTGTTGTGTTGTTGGAACATGGAAGGTGGGGCATATTCGGAGAGAGAACAGCCAGATGCCAGGATACTATGATGGAAGGTATTGGACACTCTGGAAACTGCCAATGTTTGGGTGTGCTGATCCATCTCAAGTGCTGAATGAGATCCATGAATGTAAGAAGACATACCCTAATGCATATATTCGCTGTTTGGCATTTGACAACAAGCGCCACATGCAGGCCATGGCCTTCATCATCCAGAGACCTACCACCACTTGAAAGTTGAACTTCCCATATTCTGATGATCTTTCCCTTCTTTTGTTTTTTTTTTTTCCAACTTCCTTGTTGGTTGAAGTGAAATAACTGGTGTTTACTGATCATGCTGGAAGAAAAATAAGAAAATGTCATGTCATGCCTCCACTTGTTTGAGGGGAATGCAAATCTAATACATGATTGAGCTTTTCGGGGTGATTGACGATGTTGATGTGGGAAACTGCCCATAGTTTTGTGTTGTTTTAAATTTAGTATAATCATCAACTTGAACACCTGGTTTACATTTTTTTTAAAAAAAAAAGCTTGGGAATTTGAATTTCTAGCCTTTGTTTATTCCTAGGAATTCATGAGTTGTCCTTGACTGAGACAATTCGGCAAATGGAATGCTTGAAATGTGATCTGCCACGCTGGATGATATATTTGCATTTCATATTCAATAAAACGATATATGGTATTTTTGGGGTATTATTATTTAAAATTTTGCACCTTATGGTATGCCTTGTACAAAACATTTTTTTTGTATAAATCATCCGGTATCCTAGGGTATCTTGGGTTCATTGTCCGCCCCAAACTAATCAGACCCCAACGAGGAGACCTTATGGTGGTAGCGAGGTACTGATAAGACAACCTCTTTGAGGTTGTGTTAATTATCGCGACTATCACTCCCTACAGTTCGAACCCTTACCCTAAGAATACTGATAGTCCTTATCAACTCTACCAAACATCCATGGGTTACAAAACATCTTGTGTGTGTGAATCCATCTGATTTAGAACATCTCTTGTGTGTGTATAAATCCATCCGATTTAGATCATTGGATTCAATTGGAGGGGAACTTTCTCAAAACCGTGTTTTACATTTGCACATATTCTAAGTCCAAACGTTATATACTTTAAGCAGTCAAAGCTCACAAAATACCTATTGGTTGCAAGAAAATATCTAATATTTTAGGAGTTATATTCTAAAGCCTCACTAATGATTTTGGTTTAACGGAACTGCTAACTTGCTTTCGTAAATTATCAAAGTGTGTTTAAACATTCCATGAAAGTAATATGAAAATTAATTTAAGACTCAAAAGACTACATTTTTTTTAAAAAAAAATTACTTCTAGGAGATCAACTAAATTTCAGAGCAAAGAATAGTAGTTTGCTCTAAATATTTCTTTTGTGATCTATTTAATTCTTTAAATAAAAATTATGCAGCGATGGTTAATATAAATTGATACTTGACTAATCACCTAAATATAAGGGAAGAAAAGTGAAACGAGAGCACCATTGAAGAGTAAAGAAAATCCTTCAAAACTCTTGAACACTCTTTACACTGACACATCCTTTTTTCCCAATATGGTGTTAAGGCTATCATTCTTCTTTCTCCTTTTCTTTTTCGCCACAATTAATCTCGTCAATTTCTGGTAGTTATTGTAAATTAATACAGTTACGTTTTTTTCCTGCCACTGCCATGCACAAAGGACTTCATAAGTTTTTATAAGAATTTTTTTTTAATTCGGATATGACCATATATACCCATCATCAAACTCATCATATGAAATTTATATAAGAATAAAAATTTATTATCATATGCTAAGATCCAGTTACATGGTTCACCGTTATCTATATTATTCCCCCACGCCCTTAAATTAATAACCCTTCCAATCCTAAATATAAAACCTCATTTATTTGCGGGTTATATAATGTTACTATTATCATCATTACTATGACTTTATTGCCACCGCATCAAACCTCTACCACCATGAATTTCATTACCACTATCTTAGTGTCATAACTATCACCATAAATGCTACTTCCTCCATCCTTACTTGCAAGACTTCTTAACCAAACCATACAATGATTGATAGAAGTGGTTTCAATTGGTTGCTTATTTTTAATTTATTATTATAATAATATTTCAAAATCACCCTCCATTAAAATCTCTAACTTCCCAAAGTCAAGCATACTTCTTCCAGGCAAGAGAATGAGATAAAATTAGATTCTGTGGAAAGACTAGAGTTAAAAACATGAAAAGCTTATAGAATGAGTCTTACAATAAAAAAGGAATTACCAATTTTACCTCTGCCACCACAACTTCTTTCAAACCCACAACCACCACCATGTCACTTCTTCCACCTTGTCACGGCCATTGGAGCATTCCTCAACTCTTAACAATAACTCCAGATCAAGGTGATATCTATTGTGTGCGGTAATAGTAATAAATCCTCAACATAAAAAGATTAAAGAGAATACTAACTCCAATAGTAAAACTACCTGTACTCGAGAAAACAGACCTGATCATTAACCTGCTCATATAACCAAAGTAGAGAGATGGAAGAATTCATTACTACTAATGATTCAAATGCAAGGCTTTGCTTCTTCTAAGATAGGCACAATTCGTGATGTCTTTCAATGTAAAAAAAAAAACTGCAATAATTAGCTCCATTTAAGATCCTAATCTCTTGAATTCTGAGGAATGGACCTACAAATATAAGGACATGGTTTATATGCAAATAGAACTAATGAACTTTCAGAACCTGCCGATCATGCATCTACCTGCATAATCATAAGGCAATTCATACCAGACGCTGAAAAATTCGATGGTTTTGGATACCACGTGCAAGCATGGAAATGTATGGGAAAAAGAAAAATCAGATGCCATACAACAATTACACAGGACATTGTAGCACAGGATGTTAGAGGCACAACAGGAACAACTCAATTCTACACACTTTTTTGGTTCCTACCAAGTACCAACAAGGGTTTCAGGCATTAAAGGTTATCCACAACCGAACCATCCCAAAAGACCATTTGCCATCTGCAAATTGAATAATGATGATGATTCAGTAAAGACAACAGGTGACAAGACAGCAATATTAACATTTTCTTGATCTATCGTTGCCAATAGACAAGTAACCAACATAAATAACAAAAGTTATCACTGATAACCGACATAAATATGATAATCTATGTTTTTCTTTCCTAGAGAACTAATACAATTCTCCTGATTTGAAACCACAAAGTTCAGCTTTTCTGAGTCTACATTAATTAATAATCTCCACT
>JANTPZ010115163.1:0-15706 GCA_025593235.1 Vachellia pachyceras
CCTCGTGTTGTCAATGGGACCATTTTTTAAATATTTTAAACTTTGGGACCATTTGATAAATAAGTCCCTTATGTGGGACCAAACAATAAATTTCCCAATAATATTTGGGTCCATTTGTGAGAAGTTAACCTTTTCAAAACTTTGGTAAAAAATATTCAGTATTTTAAAAGTAAGTATTTAGATTCAAGCTTCATGAAATAACCATATTGAATGTGTTATGCTCATTTGAAATTTTTTAGAGAAAATTACTCAAAGTTTTCAAGTAATAGAATTAACTACAAAATGGTCTAAAAATTTTCAAAATTATCGTAAGGTCCCACGAGTAGTTGCTGAGGTTGTCATTAACAACCTTACTAACCTTCATTAATAACCTCAGCAGCTACTCCTGGGACCTTATGGTAATTTTATGAATATTTGATATCATTTTGTAATTAATTCTATTATTTAGGACGTTTGGGTAATTTTTCCAATTTTTTATTTAGATTCAAACTATATGGATTCACACGGAGTCGCAGGCGTAGCCCTGACGTTAATTGAGAGTGTAATATTTTTTTAAGAGGCTGTACCATTATACTTGTGAAAGAAAGAAGCAAATGGGAATATTGCAATTAATGTGGAAGAAATATCTTATGAGATAACATTAATTATGTCCGTTTGGGAACGCAGTAGAGAAGTACTTTTACGCAAGTCGAGGTAAATATGTGAATGAAATTATTTTGTTTTACGGAAAAACACTGTTAAACGTGCGTTTAACTTTTTCAAACGCTCCAACAAATAATCTCATTATCATTGAACCTGCATTGGACGTACCTTGAACCCTTGTCTTGACCCAAAATTACTCTCCAGTCTCAATGAAAAATAAAATAAAATAAATTAGTCATGTTTATAATATGAAAATTTGGGGGGAGGCATGTATATGAATGAACAATGGCAACAAAGAAATGAACACGGACGAACACATTAAGGTGACTGGTTTTAATTAGGAAACTTTACCATTTTTTTTTCCTCAATGACATGAACATAGATAAATCAAAGTTTTAATTCGTTAAGGTGACTGGTTTTTTTTTATAATGGTTAATGATGATTGAACTCCAAAACTCCTAAGCAATGATATTTTTTTAAAAAAAACATGTCATATTTATTATAATTAATTAATTTTACTAATTTTTTAATACAATTAAATTAGTTGAATAGAACATACTGAACCAAACCAAAGAATATATTCGAAAATTGCTTGGACTAACTCTTCATTTTTTTTGGGGTTCAATTTCGTGGTTGAGGGCGTAGGAGTGGATTCCAATTGGACTGGCTGATCCAGTCTCTGGCCCAATATTATTTTGGGCCAACTCTAGCCCTATATCATTGTAGAAACTATATTGTGTTTTTTTGGCCCACAGACTATTATTTTGAACTTTAGGGTCACCCAAAATTCAATTTAGTGGAAAGTGCATCGTCGATAAGAGAGGGAAAAATGCTCCAAGAAACGCAAGACACCATTCCTCCGTCAGGCGAGGAAGAAGATCTCCTAATCAGAACCACCAAGAAAATCAAAGAAGGAAAAACAAGCAAAGACAATAGCGCACAGAGCGAATGGCCAAAACTCAGATTATCTGACTCGCGCTACAAAACAGGAGGCCCTTCATTTATTGACAAATTGAGAGGCACAGAAGGAAAGGACGAATCTTTGGATGACGAGAATGAAAGTTACCAAGGACTCGATCCTGAGGATACCATGTCTGAGGACTCCATTTCCACTGACGAGGAAAACAATAAAGATCCACCTTGTAGGACTAGAGAAGACCCACACAGAAATTTCCCAACCTTCATCTTCTCCAACAAGATGAAGAAACGCCTCTACAAGTCTTGGAAAAGAACGGTAATAGTCAAACTACTGGGAAGGAATATAGGATTTAAAGCACTGGAATCGCGGATTCAACTCATGTGGGCCAAAAGAGGCATAACAAAGATTATAAACATTGGTCATGGCTACTTCGTGGTTAAACTCACGAACAAAGACGACTACCTTCATGCACTCACCGGCGGACCATGGATGATTTATGATCACTACCTAACAGTTCAACCGTGGGAGCCAAACTTCCGTCCAGACAAAGCGAGCATAAACAAGGCTGCAGTCTGGGTTAGACTACCGAAAATACCTTTAGAATACTATGATTAGGAAGCGCTAACGGTGATTGGGAATAGGATTGGAGAGACTATCAAGGTCGATCTAAATACTTCCAATCAACTAAGAGGGCACTTTGCAAGAATCTGTGTCCTCGTAGAGCTAGGAAAGCAATTGACGCCTGGGTTCAACTTGGATGGTGTAGAATACTATCCTCAATATGAGGGATTACACATGCTATGCACGAATTGTGGAATATATGGGCACAAATATGACAGCTGCCCGGAAAAAAAAAGAATGATGGAGGAACAAAGGCAACACCAGGATGCTGATGTGCAAGAAGAAATGACTACTGGACAGCAAAATCAACCAGATACATCCATGGCTCAAACACAAGATCAACCATGGCATGTAGTTCAAAAATCAAGACGACCTAGGAAAACAAAGGAGAAGGAAACAGAAGAAAATCGAATAGGCAAACAGGGCTCCAGGTTTGATGTTCTTGCTAATCTGGAAAAAATAAATAGTGATAGCAACAAAACTACACAGATGATAAGTAGAGAAGAAGGGATAAACATCACGAGACAAGAGCATAACATTATTCAGAAACAGGAACATATCGAGCAAAAGCAAAAAGGAAATAGTACAAAAGCAAAGAAACTTTATGCAGGACAAGACGGTAAGGCAATGATGACACAAAATGTTCAGCCAACAAAAATACAACACTTGAATGAGATTAAAAGGGCTGACAAAAGAAGGAGAGAGGAAGCGGGAATTGACATAAGGCAAAAGGAGGTACTCATGATAACAATGGGAGAAGATATCCATGAGCTGCACACAGAAGACACAAATCACAGAACCACTTCGTTCAGGAAAAAACACAGGGACCTAGAGCCAACAAAGACACCTCATCATGGGGGGCCTACCTTTGACCCTTACATTGATCCTGGAGATAGAGAAATTGAAGAAACAAACAAAGAGGAAAAAAGCAATAAGTGGAAAAACCCAAAAACCAATATGGAAAACGGGCCAGGAGATCCGGAATGCATTCATGGGCCAGGAAATAACCCAAAAAAACAACAATATGCTTCCAGAGATGGTTACTGATGTATCAATGGTCCCAGAGACGCCCCACTCCACTGGGCTCTAATTTGGACTTATATTGTTTATGGATAAGATATTGTTTTGGAATATAAGGGGGGCTTGTGATAAAGGTTTCCTCTATAATCTTAAATTGGTTGTTGCTGACATTAAACCCAGTCTAATTATCCTGGCAGAGACACACTGCTCTGATATAACTAGACTTCAAAAAATTCAATCACTGGGCTTTAATCAAATACACATGGTACCCAGCACTGGCAGGTCTGGAGGTCTTCTTCTAGCCTGGAACACTTTACAAGTACTAGTCTCCATTAAACAAGATGATAGGCAATTCATTCACATGACATGTGCCTTTGCTGGGGGACCTAAATTTATTCTCACTGCAGTATATGCAGTACCACACTCAAATATGCGAAACCACTTATGGGATCAGATGCATACCCTCTAGAAAGGAATAGCAGCCCCATGGGTGTTAATTGGAGACTTCAATGACATCCTTAAAGCATCTGAAAGAGTAGGCGGGGCTAATGTGAATGAAGCTAGAATCAGATGGTTCAATGATAAAATCACAAACTGTGGGCTGTCTGATCTGGGAGCCTCGGGCCCTAAATTCACCTGGAGGGGACCCCACAATCGTGGCTATTATAGACTATTCGAAAGACTGGACAGAGCACTTGTAAATACTGAGTTTCTCCAGCTCCTTCCAAACTGTTCAGCACAGGTACTGCCACGCACCATTTTCTCAGACCATAACCCCATCTTACTTTCACTGAAGCTGAGGAATCAAGATGGTAAAAATAGACCATTTAGATTTGAGTGTATGTGGATGGAGCATGAAAATTTTAAATCCTTCCTATCATCTAACTGGCTAGCACACGACAGTATCTGTGCCAATTTAGAAAGAGTAAGGACATCCTTAGGACCTTGGAATAAGAATGTCTTTGGAATGGTTGAGCAAAAAATTAGAAAACTCAAAAGAAGGCTGGAAGGAATTCAATCAGCAGATTCTTACCCAACTTCCCACTTTTTGCAAGGACTAGAAACAGATATTCAGGAGGAACTAGATAAACTTGCAAAACTTGAAGAGATAAAATGGTTCCAAAAATCCCGTACTGACTGGATAACAAAAGGGGATCGTAACACACGGTACTACCATCTAAAGACCACCACACGAAGAAGGAGAAGTAGAGTCTCAGCTCTACAAAATGACAAAGGTGACTGGATTGACAATGTGCACGACTTGAAAGAAATGGTTGTTAACAATTTCAAAGAGTTATTCAAAAAGGATAACTCACTGGACGAAGAGCTCCACACAACTACCAACTTCCCTACTGTTAGTAAGCTTAACAACATGGGAAGCACACCATCAATGGATGAAATCCGAAATGCAATATTCTCTATGGGTCCCTACAAAGCCCCAGGATATGATGGCTTCCAACCAATCTTCTTCCAAGACAACTGGGAGATAGTTGGACCTACAATGCACAAGTTTATTACTGGAATTTTCGAAGGAACTGTCAGTATTAAAGAGTCAAACAAAACGTTGTTGTGCCTTATACCAAAGCAGGAGGTGCCTCAAACAGTTCACCATTTTCGCCCGATAGCCTTATGCTCAGTCCACTACAAGTGTCTCACCAAAATAATTACACTAAGGCTAAAGGGTATAATGGATGAAATTGTATCTCCCTTTCAGTCCAGCTTTATAACAGGTCGCAACATACAAGACAATATTATCGTGGGGCAGGAGATACTTCATACCATGAACAAAACAAAAAGGAAACACGGTCTAATGGCAGTAAAAATTGACCTTGAGAAGGCTTTCGATCGACTTGATTGGAGGTTCATAAAACAAGTGCTCCAGGGTACTCGAATGGACCAAAAACTAGTAGATTTGATCATGAATTGTATTACCACTTCATCTCTAAATGTTCTTTGGAATGGTGAAAATACTGACTATTTTAATCCTGGTAGAGGCCTCCGACAGGGGGATCCCATTTCACCATTTATCTTTGTGCTATGCATTGACAGGCTATCCCACATAATAATGGACGCAGTACAAGATGGAACTTGGCAACCGATAAGAATCACCAAGGATGGACCACAAATTTCACACCTTATGTTTGCTGATGACCTATTACTCTTTGGAAAAGCTACTGAAACTCAAGCCAATTGCATGATGGAATGTCTAGAGAAATTCTGCAAAGTCTCCGGTGAAAAGGTCAATAGGGGAAAATCTTCTATATTCTTCTCCGTTGAACCTCAGAAAAAAGGAAGAATTAAGTCCATCACTGGTATAAAGATCTCAACAGAAATTGGACGCTACCTAGGCTTCCCATTATCAACTAAAAGGAAAAGGAAGGAAAACTTCCAATACATAATAGACCGTGTGAGAAACAAACTATCCACTTGGAAAGCAAACTGCCTCTCAAGAGCAGGAAGAATCACCCTTGCTAAGTCAACTATTTCCACTATACCGATATACCCAATGCAGGTAACCCAGCTACCAAAAAGGATCTGTGACGAGGTAGAAAAACTCCAACGTAACTTCATATGGGGAGACAGCATAAACAAAAGAGGCTTTCATCCACTAGGATGGGAGACAATTGCCCAACCAAAATCTCATGGAGGCTTTGGAATAAGAAAATTGCAATCTATGAACCATGCATTTGGAGCAAAACTAGCATGGAAGCTGGTTAAGGGAGCATCAGGCCTCTGGGCAGAAATCCTACAGCAAAAATACATGATCAGAGGCAGCGAAAATCTGCTAAATTGCCTACCCGGTGACTCATCCTTATGGAAATTTATATGCAGACACAGAGAGACAATAGAAAAAGGAACCAGGTGGCAAGTAAGGAATGGATCATTTGTTAGCTTCTTTAATGACAGATGGTTATTTGAAAACAGGAAAATTAAAGATGCTTGTATCAGAACATTAACCATCGCTGAGGAAAAAAGCACAGTGGCAGACTGGGTTATAAATGGGATGTGGGATTTTAACACACTCTCAAATACAGTAAGCAGAGACATCATCCAAAGACTACTATCAACCCCACCACCCCATGAGGAAGTGGGTAATGATATCATGACCTGGAAGATGACCCAACATGGAGACTTTACTACCAAAAGCGCATATTTCATGATTGACACACCTCCACCAAACCATTACAACAAGACTTACAATAAAATATGGAAATGGGAAGGGGCTGAAAGGATACGTGTCTTCCTTTGGATGGCATACCACAACAGACTACCCACAAAGGCTTGGAGGGGAACATGGACATCAGCACCAACAACATGTAGCTATTGCAATGCAGATGAAGAAAGCGAATTGCACGTTCTGCGAGATTGCCCCTACGCAAAAAACATGTGGCTTGCCTTGGTGGACCCAACCAAACGAGCAAGCTTTTTCTCATCCAACTTAAAAAATTGGTTTACTCTAAACTTAACTAACCAATTACATTCTAACAGGAAAATCGACTGGACCTTGCTATGGGGAGTAGGTGTATGGAAGCTGTGGATGTGGAGAAACAACTCAACCTTTAAAGACAATTATATAAAGCCACGACTACCAGAACAGGATATCATCAGATCATGGAAAAGCTACACAGGTGTTGACGCCCATGATGCTTCTATGGTTACTGAAACAACAAATTTAAATACAAACTGGATACCACCTAAACAACCATGGTTCAAACTCAATGTTGATGGTGCTGTTTCAAAAGCTAACAATAACGCTGGAATAGGTGGAGTTATTCGAGACAGTAGAGGAAAGTGGATTGCTGGTTTCACTAGATCTATCGGACAATGCACGGTGCAGGAAGCTGAGGAATTGGCCATCAACTTGGGACTACAACTAGCCTGGGACTTGGGTATCAAAAGAGTGATTCTCGAATCAGACTCAAAATTCCTGACTGAAAGCTTAAGCAAGAGGAAAAAAGAGAGGAACTCAAGCCTTACCTTCATCCACATCACCACCATGATTGCAAAAGACTGGGAGGTCCAAGTTGCCCATATACCCCGCAAATGTAATGCCCTAGCTGATGCACTGGCAAAAGATGGCCTGTCATCCTCCAATCTTCTACACGAGTGCCCTAAACATTTAACTGCTCTGTCAAACCGTGACTGTATGGGGTATTCCCCCACTTAGTCTTTGAATCCTCATTTACCAAAAAAAAAAATTCAATTTAGTGAAAAAAATTAAGGAAAATTTGCAATTAGGTCCAAAATAAGAGAATTAATGAACAAAATGTCTTAAAGATTCACAAATTACCATAAGTTCTCAGGAGTAATTGCTGAGGTTGTCATTAACAATCTTACCAACTTTGATTAACAACCTCAGCAGCTACTCTTGGTACCTTATGGTAATTTTGTAAATCTTTGGAACCTTTTGTTCATTAATTCTCCTATTTGAGACTTAATTATAAATTTCCCAAAGATTAATCTCCCGTGACATGATGAATTGATATCCGAGTCACTATTAAGAGATGTGTTCATGTTTAGTATATAACAATATTTTGAACATAATTATTTCTAATAAAACAATATTCATGCAATAGAAGGAAAAAATATACTTATTTTAGGCACCGTTTTGGTTCAAGAATAGTGCAATATAAATTACGGGATACAAATCCATGCAGCAAACTGAAATGATTGAAAGAAATAAACTTGAATAAATGATATTTTGATTGAAAGATATGATAATGATATATACACAACGTAAACTATATATAAATGTGATAATTTAATGACATGAAGAAGTGAGATTCATTGGCTAATTAATTGTTTGGCAAAAAAAATTGGCTAATTAAATTAATTACACAATCATTTTCATGCATCAATCAAATATTACAGAATCACTTACTGTGGGCCAGAAATGAAAGTTAACGTAGCTTCAAAACACCCCCCAACACACACACACACACAAGCTCCACAAGTTCCATCAAAGACTTCCAATATAACAATATTGGAAGCCTTTGAGATAACTTGGAAACTTGATCAATCAACTTGAATTGTGTTCCGAGAAACAAAAGTGTAGCTCATGGGCCTTTATATAGATTTTTTAAATTTTACAAATAATTAAAGGAGTATAATCTAATCCCATCTTGATAAAGTCACAACAAATATATATATATATACTTATCTCATTTTTTTCAGGATTCGTTGATCCATTATTGGCATTTAACTCAACTGTAGATTTTGATTTGTCTTTGTCGTTGACATGTATGGAAGGAATATATGCATGAGAGAGTGAGCTGACTTTTTTTCCTTTTGGTCAAAGGAAGATTATAGCTAGCTAGGGTGACCTTCTATCACTAATTAATTTTAAAAGAAAATAATTATTGAAACATTACACGGAAGTTAAAACCATAGACCGAAAAAATTGTTAAAACGATAATGTATATTGCTATAGATTAAAATGATAAAATGTGTAGTCTTGAGCTTCATTCAATTCTTAATTAATATAAGATATATTTTAATGAAAAAAAATTAAACTACACAATGAGTTTTTATATCAAAGATGGAAAGAAAGCAAGTATAGTATAGGCTAATCCTTCTATTGATTTCAAAGAGATTCCCCGTAAATGTATGTACATGGTCCAAGAGAATATTTATGTCTATTTATGTATTGACGTTTAAAAACCATATTTAAATTGAGATAATATTTCTCTCATATACATAATTATCTTGCAGATTGTAAAGCACGTTTAAAAATTTTTTTTACCATTAATCCAAATGGGCATAATATATAACAAATAAATCATGTTATTTGTTACAGTCGCCACTGCAACTTGTGTGTGTATTGTCCTTTAGTTGAGCCAACGATCATGGATCGATTCTTTTGATCGTAAAAACAGAAGGAGAATATATATTGGGGGAAAAATAAACTGATCTTGGAATCATTTTGATATGATGATTGAAATATTTACAAGTTAGTATGAGGTTTCAAAGAAACAATATGATTACAAAAAAGTCTTAATGATAAGTGAGAAACACAATTTTTTATCATTAATTTTCTTCTATTGTAATTTATCATTATATACTTCTAGATTGTTATTTAACTTTTGCGTGTGATTATGCAATTATTTCCTTCGTATTACTACTAATAAATTCCTCATGTGGATAGTAAATGAAGTAAATTATTTGTGTTATTAGTATTTTAGAATTACAAATAAATCAACTTTATATGTTTTCAACTAATAACCCTATAAAGCTCGTTTTCAGAATTATCCCGTGAGGACCCATCATCCATGAGTTCAACTGACGAAGGGATTGAGCCAACACTCTCACCTAAAAGGGAGAGGATTCGATCCCAGGGAAGGTCACTTTGTTGTGGCTCCAATCGCAGCGCTTGAGGAGGTATCACGTAGCTTAGTGAAGTTGGGTATACCTATCTGTGTTGCCAGATCTAAAAGGGCTTGCTTGGTTTGCTCCCGTGCGCACAAGGACATGCCCTAGTGGATCATGAGTAGGTGCACTGCTCTTAGATCGTAAGTGAACTCAACCCTTTCCAAAAAAAATTTCACCAAAAAAAAATAATTATCCCGTGAGGGAGATTCTCTAATATTATATATAGCGTAGTTAAAAAGTTAAGTTAAAAACTTTAATTTTGGCCAAGTTAAGTTTTTAAATTATTTTTAAATAGTTAATAGGTGGTACTTTTAGTCTAGACTTGGTTTAGTAATAATTGTAGTCACGATTGAATGATGAATATAAATAAAATTTTAAAAATAAAGGGTAGACTTATGGTACATATTTTTTTTATAGGAGAGGTTAATTAATACTAGTATATTTTACATGAAAATTTTATGTAATGAATTTATAAGTATACCAATAGATAGAAAGAAATTAAATAAAAATGAGATTTGTTGCATAAATTTTCAGCCACTTCATAAATATTTTTGTGGTATAAGATTATTCATGAGGATTAGTAATGCATGTTGGCCATACATTTGGTAATTCTTCTCAAGGTTTCTTAATCAGTATTCCAATTTTAAGAAGAGTGAATTTAACATGTTTGTCATAAATTAGGTATACTTTGTCATATATTTATTATAATATATTACCTCTTATATATCTTATAATATAACATATTTTATTTAAGTCATCAATTTAAACCCTTAATTAATTATATTATTTTTTTCTTAACTAACTAATCAATCAAATTCCAATAGCAAAAATGATTTTAATATTTTACAAGAAATAACTAATAATTTTCTTAACTTAAATATGACAGTTCATAGTTAATCAATCGGAGCTTAATTATAAAAAGAATAAATGTCAGTTGCGTATATGTCATAATATTATGATCTATTGTGTATATTCTTGTTTTTATGGTATATAACGTTTGTTTTGAGTCCTTTGACAAGTTCAGCTCTATCCAGCGATAAAATTGTGTGTGTGTGTGTGTGTGTGTGTGTGTGTGTTGAAATTAATAATGGTTTTAGAGGAAAACCAATTGTGAATAATACTACTATATTTTGCTATAACATTATATATTGAAATTGATAGATTGATAATCATAAGGTAATAAAAGTTTGTCCATATATCTTATAAAGACCAAATAAAACAAAAAAAAAAATTGTCATATATTATCTTGTAATTCTCACATTACATTGTCTACCTAATTTAAATTACAATGACATCAAAGCTTCAAAATATGGGAAAATAAATCTGCTTATCACATCAAAGTATATTGTGCTTGTTTGGAAAAGCTTATTTACTCCCCCATAAACACGTTCAACAATGTTTTTCCGTAAAATGAGATAATCTCCTTCATATATTTACCTCGACTTACGTAAAAATATTTCTCTACCGCGTTCCCAAACGGAATTATAATTTTACGATTGTGTTATAAGTTCTATATCAAGAAACCTCATAAGAGAAGTGAGGTTTACAAGTTTAACAAATCCTCCTACTTAATAGGCTACTGGTCTTCTAACATGAATTTTCCTTTTGGATTTGTGCTTGTAACAATATTGATGTTTTAATTGTATCAAAAAACAAGATTGATGTTTTCCTTGAAAGGCCAATCTTCATGGAGAGGGCAAGTGTCGTGGACTGATAGCTAAAAAATACCTTGCCTTTCAACTTGTGCTTGTAACAGGTATACATCAGACTCATCATAATTTGCTTATATATATAGTCATTATAAACTCCAGAGAACAGATCAAAAGAATTGATAGAAACTCAGGACCATTTTCTCCTCCCAAACGAAAAAGAAAGTAAACGAGTCTTAATTACATAGGGCGTCTTTAATCTACAGTGTAGAAAAATGAAAATTCTTGTGTGTAACCTTAAGGCTAGAGGCTTGTATAACTTACAGATGAGCTAGAGAAGCTAAAGAGATCAGCAAACCGATCGAGAAGAATTCACAGAGAGAGAAGGGGAGAAAGAGCTCCTCAAGATCGCTCAAGTGCTTCCAGCATTTGACAATACTGGAAGCCTTTGAGGAACTTGATTAAGAGCTTAATTATTAATTCGTATGCTGATCAATCAACCTTCCTGAGAAACCTTAATGTGCTTTGTTGTGCTTTATATAGAAAGATTGTCACTGCCTTGGTTCATTCACAAACACAAGAATCGGAATAATCCCACGTGGTTCAACCTCAGCAGTGCTCCAAGAAAACACATATATTTCCATATTCGATTCTCCATTATTTTACACTCCAATATTACTTTCTGATTTGTCTTTATCCAAACAAGAAAAAAACTCATATTCATCCTCTATATATATATATGTGTGTATATATATTAACTGTTGACTTCCTATTGTCCACAATCAATTACATGTGGAGAAGCGAATCAGGAAGCGAGGCAATGGAAAGTGAGATTCCTTTTGTTTAACCTGTGACGACAGTGACTAATAACATAATCTCTTTATATAAGGCCACACTTGAACACATTGGCTTAATTATCACAAGGTAGCTGAGCTGTGATACAAGCATCGAAGACATATTGATAAAGCTCTGCATGCAAGTCCCTCAAAGGCTTCCAATATTGAGCACTAAATTATACATGTTTGTGTTGTTCAATATTGGGGCCTCTGAGACACTTGAGGAGCTTTTGGAGGGAACAAGAAATTACACTTGCTTACTTCTCTGGTTCTGATCATATGTGTGTGTGTGTGATTTCTTATCTTTAACTCCTTGTCTGTTAATTATCTGAAACATCACTGTCCCTTGCAGACCTGTAGCCTTTATCAGATATTAATTCTTACGATTCAGAATATAAATAGGAGATAGACAAATTACTAGTCGTTTTATAAATCTGCCTATCTAGTTTCTTGTTCTCTATAGGGTTGGGCCTTAAGTTCTTCAATTTTATT
Organism: Vachellia pachyceras; assembly: GCA_025593235.1. NCBI lineage: Eukaryota > Viridiplantae > Streptophyta > Magnoliopsida > Fabales > Fabaceae > Vachellia > Vachellia pachyceras. The sequence continues at coordinate 12,549 of JANTPZ010115163.1, forward strand.
TAGCCTGTTTACTGCAAATTAATTTACCTAACTAGTCGTTTTTCTTATCTAATTTGCATCTTTCATATACTTTTTCATTCATATGTACGCATGTGTCATGGACTCAATACACATTTTTTATACGACCATATAATAACTGAATTAGAATAAAGCATTATCAAATTTGTTTGGGGTAGCTCTCACAAATTAGTTTTCGAAATTTACATTTAATACAAATTTGTGACATCGTGTTTAAGCGGTCAAAATACTTTCTATTCAAATCAACGCCTTCTTATTGTTACTCAATACACATATTGAATTGCAACATCAATAAGCCTATAAAACTGGCTACCAGTCTCATTTGATGAATCCGCAAGTATACAAACTATGACCATTAATAATAACTCGGAGTATTCTTTAATCCAACTCAGAGTGGTTGGCGAATGCTATTTTTATAACTAAAGAAATTTATATAATTGGTGGAAGAATTAGATGATCAGTTGTTTATTAAACAAATATAGTAAAAATGCATGAAAATAAATGTTACTTATATGAGGATAGCATCAATTACATCCAGTAAGCTGCAATTAACGCCGTCAGAGTAATTGGCATGTGATTCTTAATTTAAAAATTTTCACAGTTTCAATGGAGAATGAATGCGTGGTCCTAAGAGAATAACATAATTTACTAAAGAAGTCTTATAACAAGTGATTAATATACCATGACAAATTTTAGTGTATGAAATTACAATAAAATCATATGTTGTTCACTTGTTATTGAAACTTTTAATAATTACGTTCATTTATTATAACCTTATAATAATTCTCTCTAGTTTCAATTAATTATTCTATATAAGTTGAGAAAGATAGTTAGTATTAGTTATTTTTATGAAAATCTCAAAATTACCTCAACAAAAATCATTGGTCAGAGGAATTTGGTGTAATAAATTAAAAAAATTTATATTTCGTTAGGAGTAATGAGTAAAAAAAAATAATCCTTTCTGATAAAATGTATTGTATTATAAAATATATAGGGGATTTTTATAATGAAAATCCGAGGGAATTACCCTTATTGCTAGCTAGCTACTTACCCGTCTCCCTTTTCATGAGCAATGTTCCTTAGAGTTTAGAGAGTTTCAGGTGGTTTTATCTGGAAATCTTGAAATAATAAACAAATGAATATGATTGGTATTATGGAAGAACATGTTAAATCTGAATATAGACACCGTGAACACTAAGACATGATTCTTAATTATTAATAGAATAGGCTTTGAGACTTGAACATTAATTTTTTTTAAAAAAAAAATTGACAGGCCTTTTAAAACTTGAAAGATTGTAATCATTAATTTCGTTTCCATGAAAGACTTTTAAGACACAATTCTTAATTTCTTGTATCCAAGAAAGACTTTGAATCTCACCAATATCATGAGGAGAAGATCATTTGAAATTGCTGGGCATTCATTATTTTGATGCAACTGGCTAGGGTTCGTCCTACATTATTCTGGAAAATTATTAAAATATAATTACAAAAGGCAAGATCTAAATTAATCTATCCAAATGATCATATGCACCTTGAACACTTTCTGCGGTCATGATTTTTTATGGGAACTGAATCCATTTTCATATATGCGCGGGAGCCCAGGTATAACAACAAACAAATCCAAATATAGTACATATATGGCAAGGACCAATGGGTTTAACATTAGGAATAACCCAACAATGGATCACATATTACACTTATATGTAGTGTCATTATTTCTTATTCCAACCCAATTTATAAAATGATATACTTAAATTTAAAGAATTAAGTGGACTAAATTAGATGTCATGAACCGATATATTAAGGCCCAATGTGCTAGCTCGCATTCATTATATTAATGGACTGATACTGAGTCCCCTATAAATAGAGGGTTATGATCCTTGGGTTAGCTAGAGTTATCATAATTGTCGTTTTACTTACTTCCCCATCTGCAAACGACTCTTCTCTTCCCCTAGTGATAACCTGGTTGATTTGCCAGTTCCACAACCACATCCATGAATTTAAGTACGCTTCCTGCAAATATTCCATTGAACCTATATGTCTTATTAAAACCATGAGTTGAATCCAACAGAAAGAATTAACCTTTTATAACATAATTAACTAAACTAAAAGTTGAATCTTTGTTGAAATACATGTGTTCATATTCAGAGGTTAACGGTGTCTAAAATAAGATTTTCTCCAGATAAATGACGGTAGAGACTTCATAAGGTTGTTTGAAGTGTGCATACTTTTTATAATTCTCGTTTATTTTTAAATTGTTTTTTTTGTGCAACAACTAGGATTCTAACCTAGTTATTATTTGTCATTAGTAGAGTAACTTTATCACCACATTGTTAAATTGGTTACCCTAGTTTAGATTCTCTATATAGTTCAAGAGATCGCTAAAAGCAATTAAGAATAAAGGATCTCATTAAAGAGAATCAAAGGAAAAACATGTTTTAGCTTTGATTCTTAAGCCAATGAATAATGTAGAGTATCAAATTTGCAGTTTGCTTTATTAAAGTCATATATATAAGTGTGCTTCCAATATTATTCCTTGTGACATTCCGCTGCATCCCAATTGACCTCTTGGTGCTCCACCAGTCAATAAACTTCTGCACATCTATTCCAATCACACATTATTCTTAATGTTGAATAAATTATATACGGACATTAATTTCCTTAAAATTACTTATACTTCTCTTTTAAAAAAAGTAAACAAATTGCATAGATTTTGCTTGAATTTTGATGAATTATACAAACATTTCTTTTATTTTCAAATTCCCAACAACAAACGATATGTTGGAAAATAAAAAGATTAATTTTTCTCACATATTTCCTTTTTTTTTTTAAGAATTTTTGCATAGATCAAACATGTATTTGTCCATGTGGGATATATGATGGATGGCCACATTGGCTAACTTTAAGAAGCTCGAAGTCAAATAGATACATAGATAAATATTCCGATGTCAATTATTGGTAATTTAGATTCTGGATCGATAAGCGTCGTTTTAGTGACGATTAAGGCCAGCCATGATAATGAAGAACAATTCAAAATATATAAAAAAATTAATGGAATCTGTAATGAGACATGGAACACGAGGAGCTTTCCATGCATTAAGTTCTTACATATGCAAGTTCTAAAAAGTTTCCTATGTTCA
>JANTPZ010115164.1:0-27635 GCA_025593235.1 Vachellia pachyceras
AAGGAGTGAGCTTTTGACGATTTTGATCTTCCACTGGATTGAGAAGGTAAAATTGTGTAGGGTAGAAGTGATAAAACAAATTTGGAACATTAGAATCAAAATTTGGAAAATTTGGAAGTTTAAGGGTTGAAATTACCAAGATTGAGTTTCATGGATTTTTAGTTATTATAATGTATTGGAAATGGAAATGGCCTCATGTCGATTCCACATGCATTATATTATTTGTAGGAGTGCTATTTGCAAAAGGAAGAGCTCAAAGTGCAATAAACAAATTGAGAAGTCACTTGAGAATCTAAGTGTCAAGTGAAAGAATTAACGTAGCAAGGTTACTATCTTTTGCATTAATATTGTTTATAGTTGTTATTGATAAATTTTTCCATGTTTACTTGCTAGAAAATGTGCTGTTTTTTGTTGTTGTTATGACATGTCATAATATGTGCAAATTCAATTCTAAGTGATAGTATTTTATATGCATGCATGACTAGATTTATGTGTGTGACAATTAAGCATATTAAACTCATTGATATTGATTTTGGTATGGAAATTTCTTTGAAATCTCACTATCCAATAGTAACATCCTTTAGGGCAAAGTTGAAAGAGCAAAGGAAAGGAAGTGCAACGGTAGGGGGGGATTTTGAATGCCAAATCATATGGAAAGCTTGTGTAAGTTGATTATGTCACTTATGTGCACTTATGGATAATTGTAACTTAAATTCCTACAATATGAAAGACGATGTATGTGCTATGTAAATAGACTAAGCATGATATATTATTATGTGAATTGGTTATTTGCATGGGAGAGAGGAATGTGAGCTAGCAAAATAACTTTAAAATGCTCAAAAGCCCTTGTCTAAAGTTAAAGTTGAGGTAACAGTGAAAAATAGCAATTGAAGTCCAAAAGATTTAAAATTTTTCACAAAATATTACACATTCCAAGCTTTAACATGAGCCAAATTTTGCTAAATTTGGATGTGTAAGCATAAAGTTATGGTTTTCCAAATTTAAAAGTAATATCTGAAAAAAAATTGAAAAATGACTCTATGAATAGTAGAATTTCATGAAATGAACTGTATATATTGGTCAAAAAATTGGATAAAATGATATTTTCCCCTGTAGGGAATTCAATAAGCTTCATTTAGAAACATAAACAACTTAATTTTTGTTTTTTAGAATTAATTATAAATTTGACCCAACAATATGAAAATTTATCAAATGAAAAGTAACTTTTGGCAATTTTTATATTTTGTACTTTGGCCAATTCTATGTATGGAATATACTTAAGTGCTTTAATAATGGTCTCTAATGAAGTTTTAAGAGGTGATAATGGAGGTGTGACAGCATACCTCATTTTTTGCAGCGGTTTTATTAGAAACACAGCAAAATTAGTAGCGGTTTTGATCATGTGCATGTCGGTTACTTGTTGCCATGGTGGATTTTGCAACTGTTTGTTTAACCACTACTACATACTTTTGTAGCCGTTTGAACCGCTACATATCATAAAATAATCGCTACAAAAACCTCATTTTTGTGGTGGGAGAGTGGGATGGATGCCAATTGGAGACACATTAATTGAAGGGAACACCAAGTTGCCTTTCTCTATGGCCTATTTGGGGTGATGTAACAGCGTATGACTGTCACCTTCTTCATTGCCTAGATGCAAAAGGATGTGGCTTTGTGCCCTCAACAGTTGTTGCTCTTTGTAATGGACATGATTGATAATGATGAAATGTCATTCTTTTCTTTCATCTCATTTTACTTTTGAGCTCAGAGCAAAAAAAAAAAAACTTATTTGACATCACATTACACTACTTTAATTATCCGCTGAATTCTGTAATCTACTCATCGAGGTTTTCACAATGTATGCTCATCACCATAACCTTTCTTTTGGTGCAAAATGACCTAAAATTTTGTTGAAAAATGATCAAAATAGTAGTGAGAGGAATGAGTGACCTGTAGGCTTACATAGGATGAAAAGGCCCATGGATGAGGAGGAGCATTGGGCCCATGCAACAATTTCTCCGAATATGAGGCATCAACATAATTTATGTGTTGTATCAAAAAAAAAAACATAATTTATGTGAAAGCCTAAGCCTATGTGTCTAACCATGCAAATGTATATTGAAATGCAAAGGTTTAAAAGAATTGAAAATAAATTATTTTTCTGTTTCCTATATTTTTTCCCCTTAATTTTTAACTTAGCATCTTTATCTTTTTCTCTATTATTTAAATCATTTAATTTTGTTCCGTTAATGAAGTTAGATTTTGTAATTCTGCTATGGGCATTACTAGCCACACATATAGGAGTTAACGAAGCTAATAGAGAAAAATCAAAGGATCTGATCTAGAGAGAAAAATGTATAGATGCAAAATAAAAAATTGAAGGAAAATAGATTATACATTTAAGATTAGAGGAAGTGGTAAAGAGAGGGAGGAAGGGAATTCATGAAGACGATTAAGGTGTCTTGCAAAAAAAAAAAAAATGTAATACTGACTAACTTAACTAACACCCTCAATTTAATAAAATTAGGTAAGTAGATCATACATTTAAGATTAGAGGGAGTAGTATACATGTAATTGAAATAATTAAAACCGAATTCTTTCTCAAAGGGAATTAAGCCAAACGTTAGAGGACTCTTTCATTGCTAGGGGTCTTATATGATTGGCCTTATGGGTGAGTTCATGGAGGCTTGCCAGAACTCCGCTGGTCAGTTCATGGGTTTCTTCCATAATTGTGATGAAATTACATGGAAGTAAGAAATGACAACATTGTGGACTTCAGTACTTTGTACCTTTCTTTTAGAGGGTGTAATAATAATATCGAATGTTTGTTGACATTATGGTGACCATGAAAAATGAAACATTCCCTAATGCATTTAATTTTAGCATAACTGAGATTTTGGTTCAAGCTGGATTTGTTGACAATAATTTATGTATTAGAAATTAAATCTTCGACAAGATATTGCCTCAAAGGTCCTCCATTTCCTGTGAATGCACTTTTTATTACCCCATGCTCATAAATTATCCAAATGCATGGTAGAGATCTGTTTTTTTTTTTTTTGCTGTGAAATTAAATTCGTATATTCTTGGACCAAATGAGTTATGCCAGTCACATCATAGAAAATTACAAAGGTTAGTTATGTTGTTTTGAATTAATAATTTTGAACTTATGAAGTATTAGTCCCTTTATAATGCTAATATATGGTTAACCTATAAATTTATCCATCAAGTTTTTCACAATGTACTTCTGACAACACAAACTTTTCTTATGTGAAAAGCTATATATAAATTTTTCTAGATGATGCAAAAGTGGTACAATCATCAACCATATCTATGTGACAATTAATGTACCTATATCATCCAAAGATAGTGACCTGGAGGCTGACGTAATGATGAAAATGAAGTCATTTCACAATCTCCTCTTCTTGCTTCTTCATCAACCATATCTAAGTGACGACCTCAATCCCTCACTCTTAGCCACTTCACGAATTGCTAGATGCAAAAGGAGAAAAACAGAGAGACATTCATCAATCCGAGTTTGTTGCTTAGAATTTTTGACAGCCATATCTGTACGGCTTGTGTTTATACATAAACCATGTAACAACAAGAATAAATCAAGGGGTAGCCATAGTTCCAAATTAATCATTTGGAGGTGTGAAAGACGCTAAAAAAACAAAGAATCAAAGAAGAAGAACTTGATAAAAACACAAAAATAAAACCAATTCAAGTTACAATATACCAAAACCGACTTCTTTCGCGGACAATTTCGAAGAGTAAGTGGTCAACCTAAGAGAATTTACTAATGTTACTATTATTCCTACTACTGAAGGGTAATTTTATGTTCCCTCTTAGGTCTACCAATAAAAAGATAGATGCGAGAAGATTTTCCAAAACTAATTGGTTCGTTTGGTATGCTGGAATTAATTTTGGTGGACATGGAAATGGAGATGGAGATGGAAATGAAAATGAAGATAGAAATTAGGATGGAAATGGAGATGGAAATGGAGATAAATATAGAAAAAAGATGGGGTCAAAAAATTAATTCTATGGGTTACATCATGGAATTCATTTCTACCCATTTTGAATTCCATTTCTATTTCCAATTCCACCCCCAATTCCACCATACCAAACAAAGGAAATGAATTCCATTTCCATTTCCACCTCCCAATTCCACCATACCAAACATGGCATAAAACTCACTTCCAACAATAAAAGCTACACGTGAGAGTTACCTTAGCTGCACGAGACCACTCCTCTCAGAGTTGCCCTCTTGAATATAAAATGTCTGCATCCTTCGCTCTCGCTCACTCTCCCGCAACTACAGAGTACGGAGAAGTAGAGGGAGAAAGAGAAACAAGAGAGGTCGAAAGATGGCGTTGGTTGTACCTGCCCTTCCCTTCACCCCCTTTTTTGTTCTTGGTTTCATTTTTCAGTGTGAAATTATGCAAATGACACGGCGCGGACCATCAGCGCTGCTTTCCGCTTTCCTAGACAACAATCTATTTTAGACACATGAACCCTAAAACAAGGATCGGTGATGGGCAAGTCTAGTGTAAGGTACGTGACATCCTGAACTTGCCTTCTGTTTTTCTTTCTAATTTGAACTCCAAATTTTTCTTGTTACTGCTCCATCTCACTTCATTTTATCATTAATGAATGCAGACCAGGATCAAAAGCTGAGCGCAAGTTTGAAAAGAAGCTCGAATTTTATGGCAGTAAGTTTTTGTTTTACAAATAATTTGATAGCAGTGATTTAATATTATTTCTTATTCTAGGAGTAATTTTGTCCTTGTTTAAAAGTTTAATCTGAAGAAAGTTCATGATTGGTACTTTTTACTCTCATTCTTGCTTCTGTTCTGTATTTCCCATATTCATTCTGATAGCTTTGAAGAATTTATGGTTATTTTTGTGCACTCTTGTGCATAAGCACTTGGTGGAATGAACTTATGGTGCATTCATGCTTTTTTTTGGTGTACTGTGATGTAGAAGCATACAGGGAAAAAATCCGTTAATGTAAGCTTAAAACAAAGGTAGTTTAGAAGCTCGTCTAAACGTCCTATGACCTAATTTTTCTATTATATGCGCGGTCATCTTAGGATCTAAACAAATATGTCAAAAATTATTTGATATGCAGCTTGACGGTGCGGCCAAATCTTTCTCTTGTTTAGGATAATGTACAGAAGTCTGAACTAGCTGAGACATGTGTAGCGTTGTTAACATCAATTTCAATATTTGTCATACTCATAACCCTTCTTGCTTAGTTCCCTCATCTGTAATAAATGCTCATGCATAGTTGTAATCGAAATGGTTCTACCTTCTCTTGGCAGGATGAGGGGAAAGCACTACATCTATATGTGGAAGCTGACTTTAAGAAGGTGAAAACTTGAATCTGCTTTTCCTTGGAAGGTTTTTTGTTGGCATAGGCAGTCTTTTTTCTTATTCCCATAGTGTCCTTTTCTAGATTGATAATGGATGCTTTGTAAATAAATTCACTATCTGATTTGTTGGCCTAACAATAAGAGGGATTTGTTATGATTGGATATCTAATTAATTATTAATGGAGGAGAAAAGGCTCATTTTTAGTTTGTGAATTTCATGTGCCGAACGACCATCCTCGGTTGATAAGGTTGAAATAATTTTATGTATTTGAATTAGGTAACTAGTAAGAAAGCTTCCCTTACTGTGACTTGCAGTCAATTAAAGGATAAAGTTGGAGAAACTGCAGTTATATTTGCAGGTAAGCATTAATGCTTATTTATTTAAAGGCCACTCTATTCTTTTCTTTTCTTTTCTTTTTTTATTTGTTTACATGCAATTAGAGCATAAATCATTCTTAGAATATGTTGGAGTAATTCAACAATATGTCACATATTACACTTATATATGGTGCCATTATTTCTTGTCCCGGCCCAATTATAAAGAGATCTACTAAGGCTTAAGGATTTTAGTGGGCTTAATTAGGTGTCATGAATCAATATACACTGAGGCTCAATTTGTTAGCCTTGTATTCATTGATGGGCTGAATACTGGGTTCCCTTACAAATAGAGGGATATGATCCCCGGGTTAGCTAGGTTATCATATAGCCGCCTTGCTTCCCCATCTGCAGACGTTGTTCTCTTCTCCCTAGTGATAACCTGATTGATTCGCCCGTTTCGACAACCACATCTATGGATCTAGGTACACTTTCGCAATGCTTATTATTCCATTGAACCTATATGCCTTTTAAAACCCATCAAGTGGTATCAGAGCGAACATATTAGGTTATTTGGAATAAATCGATTGTGAAAATTCATAAATGGTTTTGTACTAAAGTGTTTCCCATATGAAATAATGGATTCAGTCAATGAAATGGGAGAAGCACTAAAGACCATAACTTACATTTTGAACAGAGTACCAATTGGTTTAAGATACTTTCATATTTGGGGCTGTCCAGCTATGGTAAGCCTTATAGCCCTCAAGAAAAGAGACTAGACCCCAAAATAGTAAGCAGTTACTTTATTGGATATTTTGAACGTTCAAGGGGTTATAAGTTTTATGATCCTACTCTCAAGCCCATTTTTGAAACGGGAACTGCTTGTTTCTTTGAGGATGTTGAGTTTGGGGGAAGAATAAAGTAAGAAACACCATTTTTGAGGAAGAATCGACCTCAATTACTGAGTCGCATCCTATAGTTGCTTCTGAAAATGCAGGAATTCCTATACTTGTTGTGATTAAAGAAGTAAATTTAGAACCTCTACATAGTGATGTTCAAGTTGAAATTCCTCTTATACATGTTGAAGTTCTTCAAGTGGAAACTCAATAATCTTAAGAAATGATGATAAGGCGATCCACATGAGAAAGGAGAAATGCAATTTTGGATGATTACATTGTCTTCCTTCATTAATATGAGGAAGAAAATGGCATGGTGGAAGATGATCCAATCAACTTCTAACAAGTAATGCAAAGCTCTAAATCTCAAAAGTGGATTGAGGCGATGAATGAGGAGTACAAGTCCATACAAGACAATAAGGTTTGGGATCTTGTCCCTTTGCTAGAAGGTACAAAACCCATTAGTTGCAAATGGATATCTAAGACCAAAAGGGATGCATTGCAAATGGCAAAATGAAAAGATATAAGGCTTGTCTTGTGGAAAAGGGCTTTACTCAAAAGGAAGGAATTGACTTTAAAGAGACTCTCTCTAGTTTCTTTGAAAGACTCTTTTAGAGTAACCATGGAACTAGTCACCCATTTTGATCTTGAGCTCCATCAGATGGATGTTAAGACTGCGTTTCATAATGGTGACATTGATGAGACGATTTATAGGGAGCAATCAGAGAACTTTGTGTTAGGAGAACCTAATTCTGTAGTTTGCAAATTAAAGAAATCCATCTATGGTCTCAAGCAAACTTCCCGTTAATGGTATCACAAATTTCATTAGGTAATTATCTCATTTGATTTTGAGGTAAATGCTGTTGATCATTGTGTATTTCATAAGGTTAGTGGGAGTAAGTTCACATTCTTGGTTTAATGTGTCGATGACATATTGCTTGCCACCAATACTTCATATATGTTACGGCAAACCAAGAAATTTCTATCAAATAATTTTGAAAAAGATTTTGGTGAAGCTTCCTTTGTATTAGGAATCTAGGTTCACCGAGACAGAGATCAAGGTGTTCTTGGATTATCATAAAGGAGTTCTATCAATAAAGTGCTTAAGAGGTTCGGCATGCAAGAATGCAAACCAAGTAACACCCCTATTACTAAGGGAGATAAATTCAGACCCAAAAAATGCCATAAGACAACACTTGAGATTAAGGAAATGGAAAAGATTCCTTACTCTTCAACTATTGGGTGTCTTATGTATGCTCAAGTATGTACGCGACCAGATCTTGCGTTCATTACTGGAATGTTAGGAAAATATATGAGTAACCCAGGTATGAATCATTGGAAAGCAGCCAAACAGGTTATGAGATATCTAAAGAGAACAAAGGATTACATGCTTATGTATCGTAGATCAGATCAGTTGGGGATCATTGGGTATTATGATTTTGACTACAATGGATGGTAAGGTATTAAGAAATCTACATCAGGCTATGTCTACATGATGGCTAGTAGAGCCATTTCTTGGAGCTTCCTCCCCTATGAAAGTAAAGCATGTAGCACTTTGGGAGGCATCCAACCAAGGAATATGACCTTATCATTGGACTGCAAATTGTGAAAAGCATTAAAAGACCATTAAAGTTACATTGTGACAATATAGCGGCGGTCTTTTATTCCAATAACAATAGTAGCATGTCCAGAGTGAGATATATAGATATCAAATATTTAGTCGTTATGGATAGGGTGTAGAATAGATAGTTTTTTAGTGAACACATTCGTACATACTCCATGATTGCTAACCCCTTAACAAAGGGAGTAACACCCCAGGTCTTTCATGATCACACAACTCGAATAAGTGTACTTTATGATGAGGATATTCTGGTTTAGTGGGAGTATGCATTTGATGTTTGATTTTATGAACATTTATGTATTTAATCTTATCAGAAATAAAGTTATTCAGTTTTTCTTCAAAGTTTTTATTCAGGTTACCATTCTGCATGATTATATCGAAGTTGATCTCACTAAGGAGGATCAGTTGGAAAAGAAGTATGTATATATCACATTCATGCATTTTTCCATGCAGTATATTCATGATTGATCTATGTCATTTGGTTGTGTACATATATGTGATCATTCAGGGATTAGTTATGAGTAATATGGTGAAGATCCTGTTTGGTTCTATATGGATGCAATCAATGAACCATATTATTTAGGGAATAAATAATGGCAATTTTGCGCGCACAAGGTTTTACACAAGTTACATATGCCCCAGTGGGAGATTGTAGGGATAATTCAACAATGGGCCACATGTTGCACTTACATGTGGTGCCATTATTTCTTGTCCAGTCCCAATTATAAAGTGATCTAATAAGGCTTAAGGATTTTAGTGGGTTTAATTAGGTGTCATGGACCAATATATATTGAGGCCCAAGTTTGCTGGCCCTGTATTTATTATGGGCTGAATACTGGGTCTTCCTACAAATTGAAGGCTATGATCCCTGAATTAGCTTATGTATCATATATTCGCCCTGCTTCCCCATCTGCAGATGATGTTCTCTCCTCTCTAGTGATAACCTGATTGATCAGTCTGTTTCGACAACCACATCTACAGATCTAGATATGCTTCCGCAATGCTTTATATTATTCCATTGAACTTATATACCATTTAAAACCCATCAGAATATAGCCCAGCATGCTAAGGATCAAGCAGGTGAAGAATTCAACCTGCAACGACGTAACTGTAGTCTTTGACAATTACAGGATAAATTTAAATCATAGGTTTCCAAGTAATGTAACAGCTAACAAGAATGTTATATGAAGTTATCTTATTCTTTCAGACTTACAAAATTTTTATAATGCTCTTACAAAATTTTATAATGCTGTGATAAAGTGTCATAAACACTTCATAGTGGCCCTAACAACATGCTGAACTTTAGAGCATGTAAAAATATAGTATCTGTATTATTATATTTAAAAGATGATTCCTTTCTTTAGCTGTTTATTTTAGAAATATCTGCACGTAGTCCTCTCACTTTTAAGTTTTGCATATACTTAAGCCTCTTGTAATGCTATACTGTTGTTGTTTGACCTCACACTGCCAGAATCTTGTACTGGTCATTGATAACTGTAAAGGCTAAAATAGTTTTAATGTGAAATCTTGATTTCTTTTGGAGCTTTAAATGTATAACCTACATCTTGGAACTGCCTTGCTATAGAGAAAGGGTATGATGGCTCTTGGAAACTCTTGAATAAAGTTTCATATATTCTCCAAAGGCATCAAACAGTTTGTTTTATGCCATTTCATTTGAATTTAATTTTTTTATTATGCTTGTTTGCTATGTTTTGATTGAAAATATACATTGTTTGCTTTACTCATATCGAACTTGACATTTTCCTGTATGATGGCAGCCTTTATATGCTCGAGGGGAGAGGCCTTTTATGCCTCTCACGTCTTGCAACTAATGGACGTGACATCACGATATGACATCCATCATGATATGGATGTTAGAAGGCCTTTTCGGTTGACGGGAGAAGCTCTTTTGTAGTAGTATATAGTCGGTTCACTTGGACATCTAGCTTTCATATTTCCTAACTAATGGATTTAATTCACAAGTGAACTTTTTTATTGGGTGATGAAGTTAACATCTGATGAGGAGAGTACACTATTTCCAATTGACTTGTGCTCCTTTTTATATATTTCTTTTTGAAATGGAAGGAAACTGATAATCAAAATTAAGGTTGGTAAGATGAGTTTAGAATATTCATTGCCTCTTCTTAAATCATGAGGCATGCCTTTCACTGTTAGTTAATTCTCTATAACAAACAAGGAATCAAATAAGCTAAAGTAGAGAACAATTCCATGAGCATTCTCACACTAGAAAACAAATAGCAACCCTATTTGCCATGAATTGTTCAACTTAGATCTTAAACCAAGGTGCAATCAATCAAGATAAAGGATTAAGTCTACTTGATGCTTTAATAAACTATGAATTAGTGGTTGGAGTGGTAGTGAGATCCGTTGAGACTTGGTAGTGACAACAATTCATCACTAGATTTGATGTGCTCTTTTCTATGCTTTCAAAGTTTCATTGAAGCTCCGTTTCAAAGATGATGAGTAAAATGTTGGTTTTATCAAAGGGTTTTGGGATCTCTTTAATGTGCCGTCAATCAAAGATGGTGGATGATTAAAAGTAATGGGGTTTTGATGTTCAAAGCTCAGTAGGATTAAACATTTTTAAGCAAAATAATATGCAAGAGAAATGAATGTAGTCGAAAATTGAAGAGCATTGCTTATGAACTTCTTGAAAAAGGTCAACAACTTTTACCCATTTACCAATCCAAAATCGCAAGTTGGTATTTATACTCTTGCTCTTCCACACTCTTGAAGCAATGTGAGACTTTCGCTTTTTGACATCAAAGAAACAGCAACTTTGGGCTGCGGAGAATGCCATTCCACAATAGCGCGCACATTCCAGCTTAAAGAAAGGATTACAAAAAAAAAAAAGGAACATTGTCCGTCCAAAAAACCCAATAAAGGAAGAAAGAAGTGGACCTATATATGGCTAGCATTCTTCGTAATCTCCAACGGATATGGTTTCGTTGGCTTCAATCTTGAAGAAAACATAATGCTGGTAATAATAGGGATTGAATATAATAATGGTCGAGTTGGTAAGGAATTGTTTCATAGCTCACAATGTTGTGAGTTCAAATTCCATGAGGATCTGTACCTATTTTTATAAGCTCTCTTTAAAGCCTGGAGGCATGCCCTGGTTTTAGTAAGGTCTCGGAACCCAACTCACCAGAACTTTTTCATACAAAGCAAGACAAGAAGGGGTAAATCTCTCACAATGCATCGAACCTAGGTTTGAATTCTACTAAAGCATATTCCTACATTTAGTGTTTAACAATGTCTCAAACATAAATGTCTCATGTAGGTGATGGATTGTGCTAAGCAAAAAAAAAAAAAACTAAAATACTGCCATATTTCTTTTATTAAATTAGGTGAAGTTTATACGCACACAAGTATTTCATTCACATGTGGATTGATGTTTTTTTGTTTAAATATTACTTTTTTTAAAGTTACTAGGAGTAAAAATAGTAAAATACCATTGTAACTATTTTTAATGCTATAGTTCCATTGTAACTTTAGAACCTGAGTTGTGATGTAATTTTCTGATGTCATACAAACCTTAAGAATCTCTTGTAAATACTAATTTTAGAGAGTCAAGTAGATAACCTTAAAAAGCTTGGGGAGTTGATAATTAATATAATAAAATATCAGAAATATGACACTAAAATTTAAAATTATATGATGGGCTACTATTTCTTAAAAATCAACGTGGTATCGTTTTAAGTTCAATAAGAAAAGGAAAAATGTAAAATTTAACTTGATTGAGCATTCCAAAACTTTTTATTGGATTTGCTAAGGCATTTGCTCACTGGTTTAACCTCCTTACTTGAGTTGGGTTTTAATACAACATGGATATGGGTGCATGATCTCACATAATAATCAAATATATTTTGAATTTATAGAAAAGATTCTACATTTTTTTGAGACAACAAGATTCTTTTCCTCAACAATATTTTACATCATATCTCTAGGTTTCAGTCTGTGTTACATTGAATCCTTTCTAATAATATGTAAGTGCATACCTTGTGGTAAGATCTTACAATATGTGTGTGTATCAATGATAGTCGTAATGTGTTAATAATAGCTGTAAAATTCGTAACTCTAAGATGTGAGTTGTAATTCTTGCATCATACACTTAAGAAACTATGCTAAAATGCGAGTTAAGGTGACTCTAATTCCAAATATTCCTTGCAACTTCACAATCTAAACGCCAACTTTCTAAAAGAAAATAGTTGGGAGCATATATCATGTTTACAATCATATCATAGTTCATTCAAGATTTTTCAGCATTTAGAGTAATTTGAACTTTTATAGTTTTTATATTGCACGATTTAAAAAACTATGGGGTTGGATGTAAACTTCTTATAAAAAGCTCTTGTTTCTAGCCCACAAATATGCTATGATCATGTTCAAGATGCAATTGCATATGAATCGAATGTTTGAATGGAAAGAAAATTATGAATGAGATAGTACTAAAAAAAAAAGAAAACTCTCAAACATGGATCATATCACTTCTCTTGCAGTCAATTTTGTAGCGCGTTTCATTCTAACTCGTCATTCTCATTCTCACTCATCACCTTCTTCGCTCCTTCCCTCCCGTTCAAAGCTGTGGTGGACTTGGAATATCTGTTTGTTTACTTTGACAAGTCTGTGAATGCTTCTTTTCCACTGGTAGTCTGAAATGTTAGACTTTTTTGTCGCTCCTGTTAAATTATCGTAAGTGACTTGTGCATGAATCTCTCTGTAGAATTTGCCAATTTGGTCTGTGGACTTTACATTGTTTTTTAGCATCACAAAGTCATTTTTTATGTGTCACGTTGATCATTTTGAACCGTGAACTTTCTTCCAGCTCCATGAACAAAATTAACTTCATTTCCTACCAAATTTTATTTATTTTCGTGCAATTGCCAGTAAAGAGCACAATCCATTTTTGCATGCATTCCAGCCTCTCTTTTATTATAGCTCAAAATCATCAAAAGCTGCACAGGCTTAAGGCCAATAATCTGTAATTTATTTGTATTTAAATCCTACTTATATAAAATATTAAATACGGACCCTCCATTTCTTTTTATTTAAGGGTGTGATGTGCTCCATGAAGAAAATGAGAAAGATGAAATTGAGAGGAGTCTAACCCAAAAACACGGTATTAGAGATGTTGGGTCATTATTCTGACCATTGATACTGATAATGATATATCATGTGCCTTCAAAAGGACTTAATTATATTTTTCAATATTTTATAATTTATAAATAAGAAAAAATTTCCTGCAGGCAAATATTTATGGGAGTATATAAATAACGAGCAACTAAAGGGATATTTGTTTCTGTTTTTAAGAAACAGTTTTTATGTTTTTAAAAACAAGAAAACAAAAATGTTGTTTGGGGTATTGTTTATACTAACTTGTTTTTTAAAAACAAGAAAAAGGAAATTGTTTTTAAGAATTAAAAAAATCGTTGTTCTTTTTTTTCATTTCTTAGTTTTTGTTTATGAAAATTGGGAATTGGTTTATTCTATATTTGATGGCCTTTTTCTATTTAAGAACTTGAGTTATCATTAAGAACTTACCTTCCGATCAGGATATATTTATTTTCAAACATAATTTTCATCTCTTGTGGAGTACACACTTTCTCATGGATACGGATGCATAGGCTCACATGATAATAACATTTTTTGAATTTATAAAAATATTCTACTTCTTTTTTGAGTGAACAAGGCTTCTTTTTCTTTAACAATATTTTACTTCATATATCTAGTTTTCGGTCTGTCTTATATTGAATCTTTAAGATCTTACAATATGTGTGTCTATTAATAATAGTAGTAAAATTCCATTGTAACTTTGTGAGTTGTAATTCTTGCATCATATACTTAAGAATCTCTCATAAATACTAATGTATTTCGAGTTAAGTTGACAACTCTAATTCCAGTATTCTTTGTGGCTCCACAATCTAAGAGACAACCTTTTAATGAAAATAGTTGGAGTGCGCGCGCGCACATATTATGTTTAAAATCATATCACAATTCATTCAAAGGTTTTTGAGCCATTAGAGTAATTTGAACTTTTATAGTTTTTTATTGCACAATTAAAAAAAACTATGGGGTTGAATATAAACTTCTTATGAAAAGCTCTTGTTTCTAGCCCACAAATATCCTGTAATCATGTTCCAGATACAACTGTATATGAATTCTATGTTTGAATGGAAAGAAAACTATGAATAAAAGAATACTGAAAAAGAAAACTCTCAAACATCCATCTTAACATCCTTATCATTTCCTCACATGAATCTCATCTCTTCTCTTCAATGATAATAATTTCTTTTACTTGGACACGTAATACACAACCTAAACAATACAACAAGTTACAAAATAACGGAACCCAACCGCATCAATTAATTGAAAGATAGGGCATTATTCTAACCACGACCAATGAATTATGGACTGACAATGCCACATGTTATGAGTAAATATGTGGCTCTCAATTAGTTCGAGCACTGCCACATTTACTTTTTGCAGTGCACATCATGGGGTCAATCGGGGTAGTAGACAAAGAAGATGGGTGATGTTTTGAAGAATAAAAAAATACTAACAAGATGGATCGTGAGAAGAAATGCCAATAAAAGATATTAAAGAGGTTTCTGTTAGAAAATTCCATTAATTCCACGTGTTGATTGTTAGTTGTGACAATGTATGCATTTGAATTAACTTTTTAAAAATGATTTTTTTATCTACAGGGAAGTATGTGATAAGGATTCTATTTTAACTTATAAGAAATTGCTTCTATAATTATAGTTTGGAGGTTTCCTAAACATGCACAATATCTGAGTGGTTAATTAATTTTTAATCAAAACCGTAACTTTTTTTAAATAAGCGCCTTACAAAAAAGGGTATACAGTGGCTCACACTATCTCTAACATTCTATCTCACACACACACACACTCATGTATATATTTCTAGTTTGTATTACGAAGAGACTAACAGATGAATCACCCTATTCAATTTTGTGAATGGTACAGTTGTTATAAATTGTATGAGGTATATTTATAATTTTAGAGTAAAATTCTATAAATATCCATTTGTTTTGCTTTAATTACACAAACTCCCTTTTATTTTGTAACATACATTTTAATCCAAATCATTAACACCATTAAAAATACTATAGAAGTATTTTATAAGTATTTATTTTATTTGTAAATTATATCAAAATAAACCTTATTCAATAATTTTCTCCTCATCATACTACATTTTTAATTTATCTTTTGACAATATTGTAAAATGCCAGTGCACCTTTATAAGGTTAGATTATGATCAATTATCAATATTATTTTTAGTAAATTTTAACAATTTTATGTAATATTTACTTAAAAAATCAAAAGTAAGATTTGTGTTATGTACAAGTCATTTTTAACAGTATAACATCAACAAAATAATATGCTCACAACTAAATCATATAATAATCTTTAAAATAAATGATTGTTATGAAATTATACAAGTGTGGATGTCTATAAAGTGCTTTGGATTCCTCTTAGGATTTTCTCACTCTCAATACCAAATTCCATAACCTCCCACCCCTTATTATTCCCATGCTTAATGTCATACATTCCATAACCTCCTCATCAATGGTTTGTGAAGAGTTTCATATAGTTAATGCCATTATATTTGCCTTCATTTCTTTGTAACTCTACGTGTACATTTTAATGGTTGTGAGCTTATAAATAGAGGCAATGTACAAGGTATTGGTAGGAATGCAATGAAATGAAAGAGGGCTCCTCTTTATTTTCCCCATCATCTTTCTTCTTCAACTACTCTCTTATATTTTTCATATATGTTTCCTTGCTTCTTCTCTCAATTTCCTCTTCTACTATTCTCTTCCTCCACTCTCAAATTCTCTAATTTTATAACACGTTATCAGCACGAAACTCTACCAAAGGCGTATTTCCTTATCGTCGTCATAGAAATTTCTTCTTCTTCTATTATATTTTATTTGATCCATATATCTATAATAATCTAAACCATTATATAGAATTAAAGATATTCTTTTACCGGTTGTTTTTACATCGGGTTCCATGGTTAAAATTGGAGATTATTGTTACTTCATTTTAATATCCTTCACAAGTTTTTTATTTATATTATGTAGTTATTTATATTTTATGTCGTTATATTATATTTATATTTCATTTATTTATTTACTTATTTAGCATTTGTATTTAGCTATTTTATTTCATATTATATTCTGTTATTTATATTGTGCTATTTGTTTATATTATTACATCTATACATTTTTATTTATTTATTACTCATGCACACACACATATATATATGCTATATCTATTTATTGTTTATTGCATATTTATATACACATTATGTATTTATATTGACATATATATGCATATATATTTCCCTATCTCCCTATATATATTATCATCCCCCTTTATGAATATTTATTTCATATTGTTATATTATTATTCACGCTTAATTTATTTATTTGATATTTATATTTCATTGTTTTAATTTTTTTATTTACATTTACATTTATGTTATTTATATTTAATTTTATTTATATTTAATTTATTTATGTTATTTTTGTTATCTTTTCATTTCCTTTAACATTACGTTGTTTAATTATTTTAAATTATTTATTTACTGTTCTAAATTTGTTGTTATTATAATTTACGTTTTGCTTATACTTTACTTTCAGTCGGTTGATATTTATCTTTTTATTTATCATTTATTGTCATTTTATTTCCTCATATTATGTTCTTATTATTATACTCACAATTCTATAGCTAATATGTGTGTGTTATTTTTATTCTTAACTTTATTTATATTATTTACTATTATTGTTATTATTGTTTATCATCTATACATATTAATTGCTTCATTTATATTTGTTTATATTATTGATATATGCTCCTTCTATATATAATTTATATTATTATATATAATTATACAATGTATTTATATTATTGTTTATATTCAATTGCGAATTTTTATTTATTGAATTTATTTTATTACAGTATTATTTTAATTTGATGGCCAACAACCAAGATATTTCTGTAATTATGATTGAATGACATGAATTCATATCACTATTATAATAGTTCTTTTACGAAGAACACAGTGAATACTTGCAAATGGCAAGAAAAAAATTGTGTCATTTGGATAATCAAATTGCTACAAATATCAAAGCCCTAAAAGCTTAATGTTCAAGCACCAAAATTTGGTAGCTTATAAAGATTTTATCTTTGATCCAGAAGACCAATTCTTGAAGGAAGTGATGATATACTATTGAAATATATTGGTCATTATCATATTATTGGATAGATTGAAAATTGAAAGTTGCACCTTCTAATGACATCAAAATTATAAGAAAATGTTACAATATGACCTGAAGTCATATAGAAAAGTACATGTCGATCTATTGAAAAAGGTTAAATTGGTTGGTTATGAAACCATAAATAACCATGGAATTTATATTGTTATATAACAATATATGATAGTTCCTGAAGAAATATCTGCTACAAAATCGATATAGTTTCTGAAGAACTATATGTTACAGAATTGATATAGTTTATGAAGAACTAATATAAATTTTTAATTTATGGGTAGAAAAAATTGATGATGAAAAGTATGGCCCATAAATCTAAATTATAGTTTTGGTTAACTCAAAAGTCTAAAAATGATATCCCAATTGGATTAAAATCTAAAATTTCATGGAGTTATAAAGTACAAAGGCTTTCAAGTGAGATTCATTGAGTAAGAAAATCATGCTTATATGACTCACACTTGAGGGGGAGATTATAATACAAGTGTGAGCTAACTTTGTGTATATTTCTATTTATGAGGGGGAGATTGTTAAGGCTTTTGATCTCCCAAAAATGGATGTAAGATCTCCCAAAATGCATGTCATGTTAAATATATCATATTGAGACTTTAAATCAATATGAAAATTGAGAAGTAAAGTAAACCAGAAGTTTACTGATCTAGACAAAGTTATTGTTGGCATGACTTGTTTGATCATCCGAGTCATATATAAGATGCAATATAATGTTAAAGATTGTATACTGACATTTATTGAAGAGCCAGAAGATTCTTCATGAATAGCCATCACATTATATATAATTTAAAGGTTATCATGTGATGCTTGTTCTCAATAGAATATGGATCATGAGAAAATCATTGGTTATGATTTGAAATGGATCTTTATATTTTTGGAAATATATTTATAGATATGAGTCCCTTCGAAAAGCATGTAAACCATACAAGTATTCAATAAGTTTGATAGATGCATCTATAATATGGTTACATGTATGATTATTGATAGCTTGCAACCTGAAGTTTGCAAGATTATTTGAATAAGATCATTATGTTCATTTGTGCACAATTTCCAGATTATACGATCCATAATAATTTACTAAATCCATATATAGCTTAATCAATGCCTATGAGAACAAAATTTTTATTTCATTGTTGGTACATCTGACTTGATATATTGCATCACTTATACATATTAAGCTAACAATATTCTCCCCGTGAAATTGGCTTTTGGTCAGGAGCTAGATATTTTCCATATTAAATGTTTGAATGTGCAATGTTATTCTTATTGATCCACAATAATGCACATAGATGGAAAGCTGGGATAAATGTTGGGTAAGATTCTCCTCCTTATTTTTCTCTAAATGAAACAAATTATGTTTCTAAAAGAGAAAATGGGTTTATGAGGCTTGTACTTCATTGTTAGTTGATTATCATTTGGAAAAGTTTTTTCACATGAGGGAGAGAAAATAAGTGGCTGGAAACGAAAATACATTGAATGCATTATTACTATCAAATTTAGATCCTCAACTAAAAGAGTATGAACTAGAATTTCATCGAATATTGCATTCATGAGATATTGTAAAATATCTGTCAGATTGAATTACTGACCTAAATGAGAATTATTAATTCTCATATTCCAGTTGAAAATGTTCCAATTAGTATAAATGAAAATGAGACATGCTTAAAGCATGATAAACAATCGGTTCCAAATATTATACTTTAGATAAAGAGGAGCATATAATTAAGATGATCATACTGATGAGGCTGGCACTCTAACAGAGGCCGAGACATAACTGATAGGAAAAACCTCAAGAGAAGTTTAGGTACCTGAAAACTAATATCAAAATCTTGATAAGTTATGTCGCAATGAGAAAATGGAATTGAAAAGGATAAAGTTGTTGACAACTATTTTGATAATAATATCACGTGATCAAATGAAGATTTTATATATGAATATGTCATAAAAGGTTGATAGAATGATGATTGGTCAACATAAAGGAAAAAGATGCAATAGAATATGATTGCATTATTTTGATATTGAGAATTATGGACCAATAGTCCAAATGTATGAAATATAAAGTTGTTATGAAACATATGAACATTGATGTGAAAACACAGGTTTTCATAATGGTATGATGATGAGGTATATTATTTTATGGTGGATGGAAAATAATTTCTAGTTTGGAAGGATATAAACACAAAATATACCTCTATTGGATATTATTATATCCTAAACATATGGCTCAATGTACGTGAAATTTACATGAAAATACTTAAAGGTCCTAACATGTTAAAATCATGTTTAAGAAAATCATTATCTATATAAAATGCTATATAGACTAAAATAACTTGGGCATATATATACATTATTCAAAATGATATTAAAAAATAGTATATGTTGCATCTGATTTTGCAAGTCATGATTTTCGCTTTGATATTTTATTACAAAATTGCATAGAAATTCCTTATATCGATTCCATGTTAATTCACATGATTTGTTAATGTTTTGTGTTATATTTTTATTATAAAAAATTAGATTTTTGCGGGTATACAAATGGATGGTGAAACTAATATTTGGTGCAATGATTTAGCATCCCAGAAGAGATACTGGAGACTTGATGAATATGCTTTAAAGATATTACATGATGACAATGTGTCATGCACAATTCAGCTAAAAGGAAGATATGCTCTGAAAAGCATTAGGGATTATTTGCTTGACTAGAATTCAGTATACTGTATCGAGATAAAAGACAATATTGTTACCAGGGGAGTAAAAGTGATGATTTTATCATAAGAAGTGAGGGTGATATTATTTCAAGGGAGAGAAAATATTAAGCTGTACTCTTTTTTCCTTAACCAAGGTTTTTTCCCACTGGGTTTTCCCGGTAAGGTTTTTAATGACGCAGCTTCAATATTATTGTGTACTCTTTTTCCTTCACTAGGTTTTTATCCCATTGGGTTTTTTCTAGTAAGGTTTTAACGAGGCACAACATTTGTTTATAGACATCCAAGGGGGAGTGTTATGAAATTATATAAGTGTGGATGTCTATAAAGTGCTTTGGATTCCTCTTAGGATTCTCTCACTCTCAATACCAAATTCCATAACCTCTCACCCCTTATTATTCCCATGCTTAATGTCATACATCCCATAACCTCCTCATCAATGGTTTGTGAAGAGTTTCATATGGTTAATGCCATTATGTTTGCCTTCATTTCTTTGTAACTCTATGTGTACACTTTAATGGTTGTGAGCTTATAAATAGAGGCAATATACAAGGTATTGGTAGGAATGCAATGAAATGAAAGAGGGCTCCTCTTTATTTTCCCCATCATCTTTCTTCTTCAACTACTCTCTTATATTTTTCATATATGCTTCATTGCTGCTTCTCTCAATTTCCTCTTCTACTATTCTCTTCCTCCACTCTCAAATTCTCTAATTTTATAACATGATAAAGTTGTGCCTATAATTTAGATTAAATATATTAAACTAAACGAGGTTTGTATAGATTTTTAAAATAAATTAGAGCAGTGCCTAAGGGAAACTCAGTATATTTTACCTCTAATTTTATTATGTTAATAATATCAAGCCAGTTGTTAAAAGACTTTATAAAGTTAGATTATGATCACTTATCTATATTATTTTTAGTAAGTTTTAACAATTTTATGTAATATTTACGTTAAAAAAATCAAAAGTAAGATATTTGTTTGTGTATAAGTCATTTTTAACAGTATAACTTCAACAAAATAATAATATCCTCACAACTATATCAATTAATAATCTTTAAAATAAATGATAAAGTTGTGCCTATAATTTAGACTGAATATATTAAAATAAATGAGGTTTGTATAGATTTTTAAAATAAATTAGAGCAGTGCCTATAATTTAGATTAAATAGAGGGAAGCTCAGTATATTTTACTTATAATTTTAATATGTTAATAATATCAAGTCAATTGTTAAAAGACTTGATAAAGTTAGATTTTGACTCGTCTACATTACATAATTTAACAACTTTTCTCAAAATAATGGATAGTCTCTTTCGTTTGCTTTCAGTTAGCATTTGCAATTATGCACAACCCAACTTTTTAAAGTTGAATAAAGTATGATGGACTGCTATTTTTAAAACTCCATATGATATAGTTTTAAGAGCAATAAGAAAAGGAAAAAAATTAAAATTTAACTTGATTGACCGTTCTAAAAATTTTGATTGGATTCGCTAAGGCACTGACTTACTGGTTTGACTACCTTACTTAGTTGGGTTTTAATGAACCATGGTATGATAATCAAATATATTTTGAATTTACGAAAAGATTTTATATTTTTTGTATTAATAATAGTTGTAAAATTCCATTTTAACTCTAAGATGTGAGCTGTAATTCTTGCATCATACGATTAAGAATCTCCCCTAAAATGCGAATTAAGGTGATAACTCTAATTCCAAATATTCTTTGTAGCTTCACAATCGAAGCGACAACTTTCTAAAAGACAATGGTCGGGAGCATATATCATATTTACAATCACATCACACTTCATTCAAGATTTTTCAGCCTTTAGAGAAATTTGAACTTTTTTATTCTTTTTATTGCACAGTTTAAAAAACTATGGGGGCTGGATGTCACCTTCTTTTAAAGGTTCTTTTTTCTTACCCACAAATATCCTGTAATGATGTTCAAAGTACAATTGATTATGAATCCTATGTTTGAATGGAAAGAAAATTATGAATAAGAGAGTACTAAAAAAGAAAACTCTCAAACATGAATCTTATCACTTCTCTTCAATAAAAATAATTTCTTTTATTTAGGATTTGGATGTAATTTTTCCATAATAGTATTCCACAACACATACATCAACAATTTATTTTCTCCAAAACAATAAATAGTCTCTTTAATGAAAGTGGTACTGTGCAGAAAATTTAAAAGTTGGAAGAAAAATAAAGGCAAAGTAGTTGGAATCACATTTCATAAGTTAAGACTAATCATATAGTCGCTTTTTAGTCTTTAGCCAACTTTGAATACAAATAAACAAACACGTATAGAAAGATCTCATTCATTTTCTTTCTCATCGTTTTCATATTGACTTGTTGAACTTGCAATACACAACCTAAACAAACACGATAAGTTAGAAAATAATGGAACGCAACTCCATCAATTAATTGGAAGATGAGGCCATTATTCTAACCACAACTAATGAATTATGGATTGACAATTCCACACGTTATGACTAAATAAGTGGTTCTTAATTAGTTTGAGCACTGCTACATTAACTCTTTGTAGTTCACATCATGGGATCAATCGTGGAGGTAAGCAATCTCTTTGGCCCTCAACATTCAAACATTATGACATGTGAATGGGCCCTCTTCCTTAAAATGGACATTTCCACATAAGAATAGTAGACAAAAAGGATGGGGTGATGGTTTGAAGAAGAAGAAGAAAAATCTTCCAATTATTCTAAAAAATCTTCCAAAAAATCTTCCAATGAATTGGAAGATGAGGCCATTATTCTAACCACAACTAATGAATTATGGATTGACAATTCCACACGTTATGACTAAATATGTGGTTCTTAATTAGTTTGAGCAGTGCTACATTTACTCTTTGTAGTTCACATCATGGGATCAATCGTGGTCGTAAGCAATCTCTTTGGCCCTCAACATTCAAACATTATGACATGTGAATGGGCCCTCTTCCTTAAAATGGACATTTCCACATAAGAATAGTAGACAAAAAGGATGGGGTGATGGTTTGAAGAAGAAGAAGAAAAATCTTCCAATTATTCTAAAAAATCTTCCAAAAAATCTTCCAATGAATTGGAAGATGAGGCCATTATTCTAACCACAACTAATGAATTATGGATTGACAATTCCACACGTTATGACTAAATATGTGGTTCTTAATTAGTTTGAGCAGTGCTACATTTACTCTTTGTAGTTCACATCATGGGATCAATCGTGGTCGTAAGCAATCTCTTTGGCCCTCAACATTCAAACATTATGACATGTGAATGGGCCCTCTTCCTTAAAATGGACATTTCCACATAAGAATAGTAGACAAAAAAGATGGGTGGTGGTTTGAAGAAGAAGAAAAAAATCTACTAGATGGATTGTGAGAAGAAATGCCAATAAAAAAAATATTGAAGAGGTTTCTGTTCGGAAATTCTATTAATTCCATGGGTTAATTATGAGTTGTGACTATGTATGTTTTTAGATTAGCTTTTTAATTATGATAGGTTCCTCTATCGGTATTATTATGAGATACTAAATATGAGCACATCTTTTAAAGAGTTTTAAACATTAGTTTATGTTGTAAGGGAATGCTCAATAATGAAATCAAAGTTATGTCACATGTAATTGATTATAGATTTTAAACCAAAATAAAATTAGTAGTAGAAGAAGAACCTGGAATCTGCAGATGTAATAATCATCTCCATACAAAGCTCGAAAGGCATCAAGATCCTTGACTTGAGGGTTTCTAGGCATGAGAGGCACACTAAGGCACACGTAGGCCTTCACCTTCTCAGGACGAAACATGCAAATGTACTATTACTTAACCAATGATAGCTTCCCAATCGTGAGCCACGGTTACTCTAATATGTATGGAATTTTTATCTAAACTTGAAGAGAAGTGCTCATGAATCTGTGGTTTTGAGGTTTCCCAAAAAGGCACTATATACCCATTTAATCAACTTCTTTCAATGATGCCATAATTTTTTTAAAAATAACAAGCACCTTACAAACAAATTATAGAGTATGCATATGTGTGTGTATTACAAAGAGACTAAATTATAGAGTATGTATACGTGTGTGTGATTTACAAAGAGACTCAAGGATGAATCACCCTATTCAAGTTTGTGAATAGTACAGTTATCATAAATTTTATTTAATATATTTAGAATTGATAATTTTAGAATAAAATACTTTAATTATTCATTTATTTTTTTTTTGTTAATTACACAAACCTCTTTTATATTTATTTTAGAGTGCAATAATCTAACGATCCATTTACTTCAACAACTTTTCTCCAAATAATGATGGTAAGTGGTTTCACTTCTGTAGAAAGGGATACAAGTTCAAATCATGATAAAAGAACTTATTGAAAAAGATGAAAACTTTTACGTTTTGAACATCAAAAGGGATTATTCTCAAATTCAAGGTGACATGTGAATACCCTTAGTAATTTATTTAAAAAAAAGTGATAAATAGCATATGCAATTCTGCATAACACAACTTTTAAAAGTTGAATTATTAAAATTTTTAATCAGACATTTTTTGTCACGAATAGTGTTAAATTTCTCTCTATGGATAAATTCCTTAAATATATTTATTTATTACACTTACAGAGAAGATTTACAGTAAAAAATAATTATGTGGACTTAATGGATGAAAATAAATTTCCTTTCCGATAATAAAAGATTATATAAATAAAATTTCTTTTGTATTTATCTGCATTGTTCTTATTCAATATTGTAAAACAGATTTGGATCCTTTCCTTATTTTGTTTTCCCTTTTTTCTTCTCCTAATCTCATACTCAAATTTAATTTAAAAATCACCAGCTAGATTTAGTATTTTGTAACATCAATATTTTTTCTATTTTTAAGTAGTTTATGGTTGATGTTTTATTTTTATGTAATATTATAATATAATTTCATAATTTATTAAATTTTAACCGTACAATGTTTAACCAAAAAGCATATATTATATTATGAGAAGAAAATAAGAGGGGAAAAGGATGAAGAGAGGATCAAATGGATCACAAGGCATATTGTTTTCAATAGATAATGTAGTACCCAACCAAAAAAACATGGCAAGTCAATATTTAATTTGAAAAACTTTTATATCCTTAGAGTTTATTTTCTAGAGCTCAACAAACAAATTTA
Source organism: Vachellia pachyceras (assembly GCA_025593235.1). Classification (NCBI taxonomy): domain Eukaryota; kingdom Viridiplantae; phylum Streptophyta; class Magnoliopsida; order Fabales; family Fabaceae; genus Vachellia; species Vachellia pachyceras. The sequence continues at coordinate 25,392 of JANTPZ010115164.1, forward strand.
TTTATACCTTTATGATAAAGGAGATGACATTTGGTCAAGTGAGGACCACATAATGGCATTATAAATTAGTTGCTATTTTTTTACAATCCGTATATCTATCAAAGCACAATATTTGTTAGCAAAAACCTCTTTGTCTAACGTTATCATGGATGGTTCCTCAGATATTGTTGTGTTTGTTTTTATTTCATTACTTACCTTATCAAATGTTTATTTATGCATCTGCGGAGCATTCAGTGAGCTTCAGTGCATTCCGAATGAGCGAGATGCTTTACTTCAGATGAAATGTCATCTCTCAAATGCTTCAAACATGCTTGTCTCTTGGTCTCCTCATACAAATTGTTGTAACTGGGATTCTGTTGTTTGCCATAACATCACAGGACATGTTCTTAAGCTTCACCTCTCATCTCCACCTCCTGATTTTGAATACGACAATTTGTATGATAAATCAGTCTTTGATGGTGAGGTACATCCCTCCTTGCTTAACTTGAAGCATGTAAATTATTTGGACTTGAGTTTTAATGATTTTGGAGGTATAGAAATTCCTATTTTTCTTGGCTTAATGACAAGCTTGACATATCTTAACTTATCTAATGATGGCTTTGGTGGAAGCATTATCATCAAATCGAAAGGCTCTCCAACTTGTAATATCTTGGTCTCAGTGATAATGAATTCAGTGGAAGCATTCGCCATCAAATTGGAAAGCTTTCCAATTTGCAATATCTCTATTTGAGTCATAATGGAAGCATTCCTATTCAATTCTAGAATCTTTCCAATATGATCTATCTTGATCTGGGAGGAAATTTCTTGGAAGAAAGCATTCCTCATAAAATTAGAAAGCTCTCCAACTTGTAATATCTTGATATCAGATATAATGAATTCATTGGAAGCATTCCTCATCAACTTGGAAGGCTTTCCCATTTGCAATGTCTTGATCTCAGGGGTATTGAATTTAATGGAAGCATTCGTCATCGACTTGGAAATCTCTCTAATCTAAACAATCTTCATCTTGGAGGCATGAATGAATATCAATTGTCAATATCTGTTGAAATTCTTTAGTGGGTTTCAACTCTTTCTTCCTTACAATATGTTGAGCTAAGTTATGAAAACCTATCCAGTGCCTTTGATTGGCTACATTTTCTACATTCACTTCCCTCTTTAAAAGAGTTGCATTTGTTACATTGTGATTTCAACCATAACTTTGAACCATCCACCTTAAATTTTTCATCTCTTATTGTCCTTGATCATTTGTACTCTTATTTCGCCACTGCATTGATCCCAAATTGGATATTTCAACTTAAAAATTTGATTCATCTTCAATTAAGTAGTAATGACTTTCATGGTTCCATCCCAAATGGCATTCAAAACATGACCCTCCTTTAATACCTTGATTTATCTAAAAATGAATTCAACTCTTCTATCCCTAGCTAGATGTACAGTTTAGTCATTTAAAGTCTCTCATCCTCTCTCGCAACGCCTTGGTTGGCACAGTTTCTACCAGCATTGGAAACTTGACTTCTCTTGTTACTCTTGACTTGAGTGAAATTTTTTTTACAACCGCAAATTCCAATTTCTATGGGAAATCTTTCCAACTTGAAGAAACTGGCTTTTTTAGACTAACATTGGAAATGATTTGTTGAAGCTTTATTGTTGAAAGGAAGGGTTTATGATTACAGCACCAACCTTGGTCTCATCACAAGCATAGACTTCTCAAGTAATCTATTATCTAGGGAGATACCAAAAGAGCTTACAAGACTTAGGACTCCATTATTTGAACCTTTCAAACAATCATTTTATTGGCAAAATTCGTCAAATTATTGGCAATATGGAATTGTTGGAGTCCATGGATTTTTCAAGAAATAATCTTTCAGGTGAGATCTGTAATATCCATAATTTCATATTAAATGAAATAAAGGCTAATCTGACGATTAAGATGATGAATTAGAAACGAGAAGTAGATAGCTCAAAAAGAAAGAAAGATTAAGGGCCGAAAGTTCAGGCACAGAGTTCCGTGTGAATTCCAAAATTAAGTATATTTGCCCTAGAAGTAATATGAGGATGGGAAACCTATAGGAAGGGACCCATATGTCATTTAATAAAAGACCAAGGGCATAAAGGTCTTTCAGAATCAAAAGTAAGGGCAAAATAGTAATTTTGCAAAAAGTAGAGAAAGTAAGGGCAAAATGGTAATTATGAGAAAGTTAAAGGGTATTTTGGTCATTTGACAAAAGAAAAGTCAAAGTCAAA
>JANTPZ010115165.1:0-24356 GCA_025593235.1 Vachellia pachyceras
ATCTACTACAGGATATTGTGTCTTTGTGGGTGGGAATTTGGTCTCTTGGAAGAGTAAGAAACAAGATGTGGTGTCACGATCAAGCGCAGAAGCCGAGTACCGAGCTATGGCACAATCAACTCAAGAGATTGTATGGATTTATCAACTAATGAAGGAGGTCGGTTTTAGTGCGTCATTACCAGCAAAGTTATGGTGTGATAACAAAGCTGCCTTGCACATAGCCTCCAATTCTGTGTTTCATGAACGAACGAAATATATCGAGATTGATTGTCACTTTGTTAGAGACAAGATCAAGGAGAACTTCATTTATACAGGACATGTGCGGTCTAGTGATCAATTAGATGACCTTTTGACTAAGGCCCTCACTAGGATACGGGTTGACTATCTTTGTAACAAGTTGGGCTTGATTAATATTTATGCTCCAACTTGAGGGGGAGTGTTGAGATATGATTGAGATATATATTAAGAAAGATATCCTTTACAATCAGGAATTAGAATTATGATTTTGTGTATTTAATTATAATAATGAGCCATTAATAATAAGGCTCCTCCTTGATGTATATATATCCCTCTCGGGTAATTCAATAGATGTGAATTTTACAGTGCATCAGTTTACAAGTATCATTTAATATTGATTCTATATTTAATTTATTGCTTTCAAATAAATAAATTGTTTATTTAATATAATGAAGTTGAATAATTACATTACTTCCGCTGCAGATGAATTACATTTTATAAGTAATTATTTATATTTTTTCTTACTTTTAAACTGTTTATAATGAAAAAAGTCGAGTACACATTCATACCTGAAACACATGCGAAACAACGTTACCAAAAATTATAGTCAAAGTTATATAGGATACAAAAATAAACCAGCTTAGTCGTGAATTATTGAATGCACTCACATCGCCAACACATTTTGTTACATCTTCCATCTCAGCTCTACCACAAGAGAACTGCAAGGAACCTACAGACATAATCAACTCCTGCAAGGAAAAATTCAGACAAAATAAAACACATACATGGGGGGTCAAAAAAATGAAGAAGAAGAAGAAATATGACTATAGCACAATGTCATTGGAGCAATAATGAAAATGTGTCCTCTTTCTGGGAACTAGCTGTTCAAAAGGTCCAAACAATTGGACGGGGTCATCCTTCGCCTAAGGTGGCCACAATGATTATTAGCATTCTCTTTCCTATTGCCTCATATTAAACACTTCAAAAGGTGAAGTCTTTTATGTGGACAGCAGTACTCAACAGAATCAATGCTAGGGGCATGATGCAAATTTGAAGGACAAATCTGGCACTTCCCTTTAATATTATTTGTCTAATGTGGGGCTAACTCAAACAGCTACACGTTCTGACAATGTAGCATAGCTACTTTTCTTTGGAGTAAATTGTTTCTAATCATATAGATCTGGGTTTCCCCATATGATTCAAAAACTTTTATTGATTGAGCATCATTGTTCAGAAAGAAATTAAGAAGGCAAAGAAGGGTGCCCTTGTGCAATTTTAACCATGGTAAAGGAATGCTAAATGGCTTGTAGGCAAAGGTTGTATCTGTTGCTCCACTTAAGTGTTCTGTCCATAATTGTTTCACAAGATTCCCTTCAACAAATGTGAATCCAGTGGCATTGTTAATTTCTAAGTTCAAAACCTTTTCTTTCTTCTTTCCTTTTTCCTTTCTTGGTTTTTTTCCCTTTTATTCCTCACATAGGAGTGCCGTCTCACAGACATGCATGTACGGTTGAATAAGTATTGCTCTCGTTGTTCAGCATGATTGATGTAAGATTGTAAAGAAGCCTACTGAAATTGCCAGCAAAATCACATAAAAAGTAAGTTTCTCCCTATACACAAGCCTAAAGGGAAATAGATAATAGGGATACACAGAAACGCAAACCTTCATTCTTTTAGTTGCCCAACTGTTGAGGCTTTTCTCCTCCCATGTCCCAGCCTGTTTTAATATTAGAACATTACATTTCAAAATTAATTGGTACAAGAAAAGCCCAGCTAAGCACATACTACATTCTTAAAGAAACAAAGTATTCTCTAGCTGTAGGTAGAAAAAAGCATAAATCAATCAGCTCATGATTACATGCAAGAATGAACAACCTTCAAAAGAATGTGAAGGCTATATAACACACACACACACACACTTTTGCCACGAATAGCCAGCTACTAATCAGAGTCAAGTGACTTATTACAATCAGTGAGCACAAGTAATATCATTGACAAATAATTGACAAGTGAATGTGTTCATCGATAGAGAAACAAAATCACTCGAAGTACGATTTAATAGCTTAAATAAATGGATACGATGGTTGAAAACATAACCGCATGAAGAAGGATGAATCAACAGGCAAAAATATGAGCCACAAATCTTCAAGCTTAATTTGTTCAACAAAGAATGAAAATGTAGTAATAATGCATGCGTAACTAATTCGATGAAAGGAAGAAGAATAAGCTCATACATGATTCCAAATAGAACCAACTGTGTTTGTGCGAGGTTGACCAGAGAGGACATCTTTGGGTGCTAACTTCTGGGGTACTGGCATAGGTGCAGCATCATCCGTAACTTTCCTAACCCAATACGTGTATGAAGCTCCCTGTTGCTGTTCTTTCTCTGCTGCTCCACCCTCCATTGTACTTCTTAATGTATTCTTTATTATCCCTCAAAAGAAATTTAAAAATTGCTTCTTTTTTTTCCGCGCAAGAGCAAACAAATAAATTGCAACTTGCAAGAGAGGGGAATGATTGTGAACCTGAGAAGTAATCAGTTACAAGTAGCCCTAACAAACAGTTTGAGATCCAAAGTCAAATTCAAAATATATGAAATGGCGAAGCAGAGTCAGCCCCTAATGGCGACCGGTTGAGGACGAACGAGGAGAAAGCCAATGAATACACCCAAGCCGAAATGGCGGGGTCCGTCCAATGATTAACTTATATCGTCTCCTATCTGTTTTAGATCTGTTTCTGGAAGGTTCCCGTGAATTGGGAAAGGTAATGTAGACACACAGCAATATTTAATTTTAATTTGTTAAAAGTTCAATAAATTAGCAATATTTGGTCAAAAAAAATAAAAATAAATTAGCAATATTAATTAATAAATTAGTAAATGGGAGAAATTAGTAATAAGTAATTATTGCAAATTAGGGAAACAATTAGCAATTAATAGTAATAATAATGAGTGAAATAAATTGTGACATGAAATCTTAAATGAAATGCAACTATCATCTATAAATAGCTGAGATTATACGGTTGAAGAGGAACATGCCATGTAAGTATTTATTTATTTAAATATAGGGTCAACTTCAATTTTAATAATAGTATCTAGTATAATTAAGTTTTGAATGGTGTAAAATTAGATACTATCTTTTAAAAATTGTGCAATTTTATCAACTATGTTAAATTACTCAAATATTTATCTTTTTTATATGGGACCTATTTGTTACGGTCTTTTAAAATTTATGCAATTTTATCAACTACATTAAATTAACCCAAATATCTGCCTTTTTTATATGGGACCCATTTGTTCTTCATCTAACTTTTAAGTGACGTCTAAACCAATTTAATGAAGCTGTTGAAATTAAATCATTTTAAAAAGATTGTGTTTACTTTTACACATCTCAAAATTTAAATGTGCAAAAGGCTTCTGATGAAAAACCGTTGCTAAAATTGCAAGTTGACCATTAAATATACATATATATATATATATAATGTTTACAAATACTTAAGACTGATAAATAATATATGAATTGGTTAACTGGTAATTAATAACAGTTCCCATTGAATTATGAGAAGTTGTATACAAGCAGTTATATTCATTAGTTAATTTAATTAAAAGTTGAACAAGTTAGTGACTAAATTTTTTTTCATATATTCAGCATGAATGTGAAATCATAATAAACAGCAGACAATAATTAGAAATATAAACCTCCATCAACAATACGCTGTAGAGCGAAGTAGAAAATTCAAATTTTTCACAAGGTGCCTAGGAAGGGCATCAATACCTGATAGCAGCACTCTAGACTGGCAAATTTAAGCGTCTGAACTAACCGTTAACAAAAGCTTCTCTCTAGAGAATATTTAAATCTGACTTTTATGTCTATTATATTAATATATCTTTATAGTTAAATGATAATATTTTAAAATTAAAATACGATAAGATTGGAAAATTAACCTAAACATAAAAAACTTAATCTAAGAATTATCCTTTCTTTCTTCCAGCAAAGATAGCGCCTTCATGGCCAGAAGAAACTGTAAACGGGAGGAATTGTGTTCAAGTTATCATTGCTTTAACATTAATAAATTATTGCTTGTGCTGATTAAAATATGTGACATTAATTGTTCCATTTCTTTAATTTTAATTTAAGAATGCTAGAAACTAAATAATTTTCAAATATACAAAGATGCAATATAACAATCCCTGTTTTACAAACGAAAACAGATAAAAGTTATTGACATGTTTTTCCGCCAAAAATTGCAACGGTCAAGCTTTGTAACGGCACAATTAGCTATGAACAAACTAAATGAACTTCAACCATACCCAACAAAAATTGAACCAGATCGATTGGAAACCACAACCTTCTTTAGTTGTTCTACGTGGATTAGAGCAGCATGATCAAAATCAAAGCAAATCAGATAGACCTATGAACAATCCTGCCCAACCTATATTTGTCAGTTCTATGATCAAAATCAAAATGGTTTTTTTATACATTAATGACATTGATTCTCTCATTGTCACCCTTTTCTCACTAGTTTTGACAACTGATCCCCAAACTATTACTTATTTCAATTGGCCTATTTGTTTTGGAGGTATATTGATGCCCAACCTATAATGTCGGTTTAGACTATTGGTTGGATCGGACAATTGGCCAGTTCACCGATTTCCAGTCCAAACCAGTTTTTTGAACTATGCTAAAAAGTGCTGCCAAGTCTATGAAACTTGGCCTAATTCCAGGGTTGAACCTATGGTAACCCCAAAGATAGTATAAAACTATAAATAACAATAATACTGTCTCACCTTTTGGATGCATCTTCCAAGGTGTTTAGCAGCCTCATTGCTTCATCATAACGTAATTCTCCAGTTATTGTTGATACCTGAAAATACAAAATTGATAACCCATTTACTACAAAGCAATATTAAAAATTCAATAAGTTGATAAATAATAATACTCAGTACTTACCCTCCTCCAAAGGCTAACAACATAATTGTACTTGTTCACAAGATCATACTCCTGGGACTGGAAAATCTTGGAAGTTTTTTCATCTTTATTTAGTCAAGCAAATTTCATGCTGAGTTGCATGGGGCAAAAAAGAGGGAGAAAACACTGCAAAGTTCCCAACAGATGAACCAAAGCCTTGAATAAAAAAATTGGCTAAAATATATGTTCGGTCATCTAAATTTACATCAAATTTCAGTTTACCTATTAAATTTATAAAATATATTGCCAGTCCCTTAATGTTAACACTGTAGTCTAATTAAAAGAAAATGATGATTCAATGAATTTCAACGATGATTTTATAATTAAATGCAATATGTGAAGTCTAGTTGACATTATTTACTCATTTTATTAAATAAGTTCCCTATTTATCATAAAAGAAGAAGCCTTTGCTAGATGAGAAAGAGATTAAAGAAATAAAAACGCATGGCATCCTCCAATAATGATCATGCCGATGTCACTAGAATATGAAAAAAGTTGAATCCTCCAATGGCTACAACTCTAGACTAGAAGGATACTAGTACGCTCCATGAGTAGAAGATGAATCGCTGAATTAACCAGTTGAATTGACTCTTCAAGAGTTGTGATGATGTAACTCCGAGCAATTGAATCAGATTGAAACTGTGAAATATGCCAACCTTGGGCTGTTATAGATAAAGGGTTACATCCTACAGACCACGTCCAGTCCTGTAATAATTAGAAATGAACTCTATGACAACAGATAAATTACACTATATAGAGCAACAAAATGTGGCAAATTCACTACTCAAGGTCCACATTTAAAGGCAAACAAGCTTCCAAAACTAATTATTTGTATCATGCAAAGGAGGCAAATAATATATCTTCTCGAGAGAAACTAGAAAATAGAAAAGATGAATAATGCTCTTCAATTATTTGCTCACAGAAAAATCAAACCAAATAGTATTAATCGAGATTTTTAATATCAGCAAGAGGCATTGGATAACTTTAATATAAGCAAAGTCCTGTGCCATGATAACTTTAACTCTTTGAGATACTAGGTACCAACTGCATTGGACAACTGAAATCCCAAAACCTGTAACAGATTTTTTTTTTAAGCAGTTCCATGACGCTATGCTATATAAGTTGCACAAACATGAAATGTACCTCAATTGAAGACTCGTGTGCTTGACTATGAACAAGATGAAGGGGAAGCAAGCCTGCAAGATGCTCAGCAGTAGCAGCCACTGCAGCTTTTATAGGTTGCCTTCATTGTGAGAGAAAAACAAGTATCTGATAATATATCGCATATCAAAAGTAAAATCATAATTCAACTTTCAATATTTAGTCCAATCAGTGACACAAATAATGCGACTTGATTATGACTTGAGGCTATTCATATTTTTATTCACTAGCAGCACTTTTATTGCCCTTTCCCTGCCAAATAAAAACACAGCACTCCGGACAAAAGTTCAAAACACAAGGCGGATGATCAACATCCCTTGACATCCAGAATCTACTAGTTCAATCACATGGTATTTCCTCAAGAGCTAAATCAATAAGCCAGTCTTGAATACATAAAGGTAGATCCGGAATCTAACCTCAAGTTCCATAAAAGTGATTGCCCATTGCACTGCAGATGGCTTTCCCAGGAAGATTGTTCAGACTGAACAACAATAATCATGTCAGAAAGAGCCCTTGCCTGATAATGTTTGTCCAGCAAAAGTGGTTCACTATAAATGAACCAAAAAATTGGAACTTCTAATGTGGATCTGGAATGTGCATGGCTACCTGCATTGTCCACAAATGTTTCGTGAATGCCCAAAACAGCAAGCAGCATAGAGGGAAAACTTTTTTCTGGAATGATATATCAAACAATCCAAACATCAAATAACGTCAAACATTCAATTGCATAGGAATGCCAGAATCTCTTACAGGCTAAGGATGCATTAATTCTAGCAGAAATTAACTCAGATTCTCATTCAGTAAAGAAACAGACTTGTGCAAAGGAAGACATATTTGCAGCATAAGGAAAAAGAGAATGAGAAAGGCAAAATACAATGTTCAAACAGTTCAGGCTTGTACAGCCTTTCTAAGAAAAACATATAGGAGAATGGTTCAGGGTGGCTTTAACTTGGATTGGGTCCAGGATATTGGTCGAGCAGGGTATTTGAGGCAGAAAAGTCAGCAGTGACCAAATACTTACAATATCAGTGTCCTCAGTTCTTGTCCATGAAAACATCATCATTGGATGCTTCACATACAATGGTCGTTGAATCTTAGAAAGAGCTGTAAAACAATATATGCAGTGAATGATAAACGGCATTAAGCAAATTAAAGAGGAAGAAAAGAATTTCATACAAAGCTCCGTTCATTTAGAGGGTTCCCTCATGAAGAATCAAGATTTTGGGGGTTCCTAATGCTTATTTGTAAAATAATCATAATGATTCAGAACTCTACCAACATTTACAGAAAAGAATTCCTTACCAAGAAGAGTTTCAGGAATCCCTTCTGACTGAAGAATCTCCACCTGCAAAGTCTTATCCTGCATGATACAGGAGCTGTAAGTGCTTACATTTCAATGAATCAATAATTAGTTTTTACATGTAACTTTTTATAGCCAGATCCAAGAATGAAACAAGCACATCACATTCAAAAACGAAAGTTCTCAGTACAGAATAAGACAAGTGACAATAACCTGTTCAAGTAAGTTGATTTCGGCCTGGGATAAGCCTCTCCCACAATGGTTGGAAATAAAACAAATCAAGAGATGCAAACAAGATATACAGGCATGCATTCAGATCAACAGAAAGCAATGAACCAATCATAATGTTACAAAATTTAATTACAAATTGACAGAGAAATTGATGAAAATGTTACACACAGGATGCTAAGCTAGATGGTTGGAAAGGATGAAGGCATCAAGAGTCATTTGTGATCACAAAGTTCCTACTAAGCTAAACGTGGGCATTGAGAAACAAGAGTATAAAATTGAGACAACAAAGATGAGGATATTGAAATGAATATATGGTCAAAAAAAAAAATCAGATTCATTATGACTGGATGAGAGGAAAGTCAGCGTAGTATCGGTTGAAGAGAGAATGGTGGAAAATCATTTAAGATAATTCGGTCATGTGCATAGCAGGCTGATGGAAGTGCCAGTGAGAGGGTGAGTATGTAATCTTATAGTCTTTAACCCTATAAAGAGAGTAGGGAGACCAAGAAGGACACTCAACGAAATTATCAATCAAGAATTGGTGAACATATCTATGAAAGAGTTACTTGTGAATGGAACATGCAATCCATGTAGCTTATCCCATTTATTGAGCTGACGCTTGTTATTGTTGTTGAATCTGTTCTCTAATAAGATTTAAAATAAAACATCCCCTTGAAAAAACCTAAAACATTGAGTTGAAGAGTAATCCAACAAACGATGACACCAAATTCAGCAAAGCTTGACAAATAAGAACATTTCCTCCCAGGAGATCCTCTTAAAACCGGTTAGGCTATTGGTTTCCTTACCCACTTTCTTAATCATTAAATTAATATATTGTGATTGACAAGAGATTTCTATAGCTTGTAGTAATTTATATACACATGAAGAAAAGGAACTCAGGAAATCATATGATCTAAATGGGCTACTCACCTATATCCATATTTAGGCCTGTTTATATCTCGCTTAGTGTTCAAAATGAAGACATTATATGCATTTTCAAGTTGAAGGTATTCAACTAGACTAGCCAGGAGAGCATCAATCATGTCAATATCCACTTGCCAAACACCATCATCATTATCCCTATAAGCAACAAGTGAAAGGAATTAGAGAAAGCAAGCAAGAGAAACAAAAGGCAAAACAAATAAATCAAGGTGGGTTGCATTTTTTTGGTTGATCACTAGGCATAAGGGTATTGATTAATAAAATTGACAAATGGGTAGCAAGCACTTAGCCATCTATCACTAATTCTCTACTAGTCTCATTTTGCAGCTTTTGAATACATTAACTACTAGTTATGTTATCTTTTCTTGTAGCTGATATGGGTCCCTTGCAATGCATAGAACTTGAGAAAGAAAATGCATTGTCTATACCTCATGAATAGTGAGACTTGTTAGACTTTCTATATTGCAAATGGATTTTAGCTATAAGAGCATCCAATGCTATCATACATGTCAAAGCGAACCTAAATATTTCTACTAACAAATCAACTGTAAGAAAATGCAAAATAAGCATAACTCACCTGCTACCAACTGGATTTTCCTTGCGACCAAAAGTATTTATGGCATGCTCAAACAAAGAAGTAACCTTCTCCCCCATTTCTATGACATGAACGGAAAAACTGCACCAAAGTATCACAACCTTAGTGATAAAAGGCAACACTAACTTTTTAGATCACATTAGATTTGGAGGCACCACTCAAGTACCTACATCTATAATATCACCATAAAAGGGCTGTGAAATGACTCTCATGAGGCAGGTTTCACTTAAGAACTTGCATGGGGATTGGAAAGCTACTGTCAGCTACTTTTATATAAACTTCTTGTTATCTTCTGTTTTTAACAGGACTGCTCATCAATCTATTTACTTTCTTTCTTTCTAATATGTATATTTTTTAATGGAAGCGAGAGAATAGAGAGAATTATGAATAAACTGATATACATTAAAATGATGGAATCGGGAGGGGGGGGAATACAAGATAATGAGGTTTAGCTTGTTACATAACAGGACATTAGACATCAAGGGAAGCCAACCAAAAGCACTGTTGCTTCTCTTTTGAGTTAGAAGCTGCCAAAGACCAGCTATGGCTCTTCATAATTCAATTGTTACAACATTTCTTTTTCATCATTCATTTAGATCATGCTTCAAGAAGTAACTCATCCACATTTGATGTCAAAACAATGTGTTTGTTAAATGATAGAAGAAATATTCTCCATGAATTACCAACACATCGTCCCTCTGCCTCTGGACGCGCACACTCCCGTAGGAAGAAGAACAATGTGGCAGAGGGAAAAAAACCTTTATGGCTCTGATACCATGTTAAATGATAGAAGAAATATTCTCCATGAATTACCAACAGTGTTTACAAACATTTTTCCTCTATCAAAACCCCTTTTCAATTGAGTCATAATGTTAGGAAACTGCAACTCTTTTCAACAGAATGACAACTTGGGTTATTAAACAAAATAACTGAAGAAGATTACTAGATAGGAATCTGATTTTAGCCAAACCCCATGTCACAAATAAACCCAGATACAAAATAACAATCACAAAGGAAGACATCACATGACAAGTGACAGAACCACAAGGCAGTGGTTATGGCTTTCAAGAGGCCAGATCTCCCCTACAACTTCACTCAAAATGACAGAACTCACTTTCCTCTGGTTGGATCCAAGGTTATAAAACCCAAAAGCTATCATTTGCCAATACTACCACTGCTCATACCTCTGGCTGCACCTAACCCTTATTTTCTACCACCCTTTTACCTTTACAGGTATGAACATTAAGTTAAGTTGCATGAATATTGGTGTTTGCCTTCCCTAAATCACTTTCCTCCTCTCATCTTCAACCATAAATCTTCAAGAAATGATTTATAAATATTTTGTGAAGCTAGAAAAATGAAGAGTTAGATTTCACACAAAGGAAATGAAATCGCATTTAAAGGCCAGACAACATGGGGGGGTTGTTACTTGTAATTTATGTGACTGACAACAGGAAGATGGTGGTGCAGCTGCATTTTATCTGCACTGATTTTGGAGAATGGGGTTAGAATTTCCTCATATTGAGCCCATGTATGTTCGAAGATGTGATCAATTTTTGTAAACCAGCACTCAATTTCTTCTGGGTAAAGCTTGAACCCTGTAAACATAATAGCATCACACAATTTAAAAGAGAAAACTTTAATTAAAATATAATAATAACAGAAAAGGTGCAAGTCAGTCTTCCAACTATGTACCTTGGTGACCTTTCCCTTCAAAACCAATAAAGATAAAATTCACAGGAACTGGAAGGTAGATGGAATCAACTTCAAGGAGTTTAAGATAGTTCGCAATATTACCTGTAATACCAAAAAGCAAATATTTTTATAAGCAAGACCCTACAGTCGGGAATATTATGGCTATGGCTTCTGGTATTTTTGACAACAAAAGCTGCAATTAATATTTGGTTGAACTTTTATGATGCTCCTTTTGTTGCTTTTACATAGCCACAGCTTCAGTAGAAAAGCACCATGGCAGATGCTTGGCAACACAGTTTTGACAAGTACAAAGTTAAATGCCCAAAGGAATATTTTAAGCAAATTAGAGATATATCCTAGACATATGTCCATTACTTTATGGTGAATTCTCTCATCAAAACACAAAATTCTTCCATGTTTTCATTATTACAACTACAATAAGTGCAAAATGCTACCAAGTACACAAATCTCACTTATGTCTTCCACTCAGTCATTCCAACAATCCTATTGCCCCAGAAACATGTAATTCAATTTTTACAGCATATAATAGTATCACAATTCAAATTCAGAACACCTTCTATACACTATTACCAAGGATCTTATCAATCGACTCAGCTGTATTTTAGGCTTTTGCAGAACTTTTACCAAACATTATATTTATACAACCTAAAAAATGACTATTCAAAGCATTAACAGCAACTGAGCTTTTGGAATGCCGCAACACCCCCTAACTGACCCGTAAAGTATATAACAATTAATTTAAGGTTCCTGAAATTGTATACCTTATTTGTACAACCTAGTAAGAGAACCCAGGGTTTAACAAAATTAATAGATGTCAAGACTCAACATGTAAAAACGGTATCCAAAATGTGAGGACCAAGAATCTGATATGATGGTCGCATGTTTCACCAATGGACATTATGTTTGGAAAGGAAACAAATGAGCTTTCAAGGGCGAAGCTTCTATTATAGAAACAACATTCATTTTTAATATTCACAACAGTTATAAACCGTTAACATTCAAATAAAAACATTATATTTTACACAAAGACACACAGGAAGAAAAAAGAATACAGGAGTAAACTTTGCAATAAATTCATTGGATCAACACTGATCATTAAACCAATACACATCTTATTAAATAAACCAAAAAGCTTGTCACTGCCATCAGCTGCATCCTTACATTAAAGCTTACAATAATGTCAACACTTCGAATAACAGAAACTTCAAGAATGAATTTAATTAATGAATTTACCACCAGCATTCGTGTAATTAAGTGCACTTAATTTGCTGTGGCTTGATAACTTTATATCATTAAAATCTGAAAGGAATACAAGAACTTAGTGAAAATGAAGTCCATAAAAAAACCAAAAAAGAACTGAAAGATTCTACTTCTATTCAACAAACACGACCAATGCATACCACCACGTATAACATCCTCACTCCAGAAGCGGCTCTTGTCTTTGAGGTTAAAGAGAGAAAATATAGATGATTTGCCACTTTTATGAGATTCAAAGGCAGACGCAACTGAGCATAGTGCTAAGAACTGATAAAACAAGGAACAAATTGTAAATAAGCATTTTACTTTATGATAATAGCAAGCTTACCCTACGTATGCATAAAGTAATGTGTGCTAATCACCACCAAAACAAAAAACTCAAAGCAAAAGCCATCTGCTGGGATCTCATTATTTCATATTTAAAACTAAAAAATAAAACACACATGCAATCGAACTACAGCAGACATTCTTCCATATATTTATCTAGATGAAATCATCAAAGTATCTGTCATCATCATTAAAAAGAAAGCCTAGCTCATCACTATGAAAAACTCAATGTGAAACCCATTAAACATCCGGCCAATGTTTTATCTTTCTTCAACCTCAGCATTATCTCCCCTCCTTCCTTTTTCTTTTTCTCTCCTCTCCATGAAGAAGCCATGGAAGGGAGTTCCCTCTATACCAAACTCAAACAGGAATCCAAAAAAGAGACAAAACTAAAGCCCCAAATGAAATCTACCAGGTTTCCAAAAATTCAAATACAAAGTTTAGTTTCTTTTTCTTTATCTCACACTCTCTCCTTGCCAAATTGAAAATACAACATAATGGGACTCAGTGCCTTCCTCCATCATAGACAAAAAAAAATCCCCAAACTCAACAACCAATCACCACCATCTAAATCCAATGCCTCCACAATAAAAGGGCTCTCATATTCATCCTTAGCCCATTGACGAATGTAATAGAAATTTAGGTTTTCAAGGCAATATAAAAACTCTACCAATGGAGCAAGCAAAGACGCATGTACTCCATCACTATCATAAAAACCACTTCATCCATTTTCTCCCATTGCTATGGATTCCTGATCAGTGCAGATGTATAATTAATAGGCCCTCTATCGTTGAAGGAGGCAGAGGAAAACAAGTATGTGACTCCGTGGAAGGGATGAAAGGGAGGCAAACGTGGTGGGGCAGAGAGAGAGAATGAAGGCACTGCTGGAGCTAAATGAGGAAGCTTTGTTAGCAAACTTGAATTCACTAAAAAATGGTGTTAATTGTCCGACATCAACCAATTGAGAGGTCAACTGCCAACTTTTAAAGGTGAGACTGTTAATTGCTCCAGGTTTTCTGTGCATTTTTAGGCTGGCCCATATTTCATGGAATTTATGGTGGTTGTACCTCTGTTGTCAATATCCGATGATGGAATTAGCGAGCTGCGGGGTAATGTATGTTATAGGAGGGATAACAGGCCCGAGGGAGTGTTAAAGGGGGACCAAGTAGTGCATGAATAGCGTCAATTCCAAGAGTAACATCCCAACCATTCAGTTCAACACCATATGACACCTAATCTCCGAGACGGAGGATCAAAACAAATGCCAATGCACCTAACAACTAGCCAAGTGATCCCTTTCACGAAAGAAAATCCCAAATCATCCTCCCGATCATGTTAGTTAAACTTACTCCAACCTTAAGCAAATACAGATAATACCAAGGTCTGAACTGATTCAATTGATTCAGGATCATTATTATTACCAGAAGAGTAGAGACAGTAACTAGAAGCTGCCAACGTAGACAATTACTTCGGACAGGGAATTTGCGAAGACTCATTCTCCTTTCAGAACTCTTGATAATGAGGCGCAAATGTCATATCGAAGGATGATAACAGGAGTTTACTACTCCTACTGCCGTCAGCTAACCGCCGAGAGACTCGGCTCTCGGCTAACACACGCAGCAAGGTCAGGGTAGAGAAAGCTCAAAGCAGCGCTGATCAAGCTTGCGGGCTACGAGTAGAATTGCATTTGCCTGGGAGAAGTAGAGGGAATTTCTCGGGGGGAATAATTGTAGAATGCCAGTGAAGAAATTTAATTACAACAAAATCTCATCCTGATTTCTGAGTCACGGTGGGGTGTTTGGGAAAGCTTCTCAACGCCCCAAAAGCACGTTCAACAATATTTTTCTGTAAAATTAGATAATTTTTTTCACACATTTATCTTTAAAAGTACTTCTCCACTGGCTTGAAATGTGCAATTACTTTGTTGCCCTTATCTAATAGCTTATATTTTGTAATAAATATAAAAAGCGTTGGTGCTAACAGTTGTGTTGTGATTTGCTTGCACGTTTATTAAAGTTTAAAAGTGATTTTTGTTTTAAAAGTTTTTACAAATTATCATTGGCACTGAGAAGTTTTTTAGGTACAATATCGTCCTACAAATTTTAAATAAGCTTGATATTCTTTAAAAATATAAAAACATAACATTTTTATCTCGTTATTAGTTGACTCAATCAAACTACATTCAAAACTAACGGTAAGAAGAAATTTAATATATTTAAAACTTTGGGAGTGATATTGCATCAAAAAAAGCTTTCGAATCTCAGTGATGCTTCACAAAAACTTCTGAGTTAAAATTTACCTTTAACATCTTATTAAACTAAGTTAATAGTTGAGATATTGTACCATAATCGATTGCTGAATAACTTCTAATTTCACATTGGGTCGGCAAAAGAGGGCTCTTGATCAAGTGGTTACTTCTCTAGAAAGAAGCAAAACAGAACTAGTTTATTTACATACACGTGCATCAGTTGTGCAATGTCAGAATATGTTTGATGACTCAAGATGCAACTTGTGATGATGATGTATTAATATACATACCATATAGGGGCTGGTTTGGATAATAAAATTCAGATCAAAATGATAATTTGAATCTTCTCAAGCTTTCAAGTTCAACTGCTCAGGCGAGGGGAGCAATAAAAAATAGTGGGGCCCACACATATTCATGTGGGTTCCACATGAGTCTCATGTATCTCCAGGAGATTCATCTCAATAAAATGAAGCACAGACCAGCCATTTTCACCCTTCATTGTTCAATCAAAGAGAGCATTATAACTATCAATCTCTTTAAGTATGAGAACCTGGTGTTTTTTTAAGTATTGGTCCCATGGGAGTCTTATTCTCCCTCCCCCCTCCCCCTCTTTTCCCCCCTTTACTTGAACAGTTGAGATGATCCGAACACGATCAGGTGGCTACAAGAGGATGATATATGTACACACACACACACATACAGAGCTTGGTAAAGCAAGATATGTAGAGAAGCCATTTTGAACCCTCAAGATTCAACCATTTATGGGAAAATTATTTTCATCAGACACTGCGGTTGAAGAGTGATGAATTTCTGCTTCACTAGCATACGAAGAATAGAAATCATCATCATGATCCCTCTCCCTCACTTCATGAATTTTCTCAACCACTTCTTTCAAGCCAAGTCTCTTAATAAAATCATCTTCACAACAACACAAAGCAATCCGCAAAAGCTTCACTATCTCCCCTTCACTGTTCCTTGTCCCTCCCATTTCTTTATCCAAAACCTCAATGCTCCAATCTTCTGGCTCCACACATTTCACCCAACTAACCAAATCCATCTCTCCTTCTTTACCTGGGAATCTCCCACTCATTATCTCCAAAATTAGTACCCCAAGACTCCATACATCTGTCTTCTTTGTAATCTGGCCCTCTTGTATATACTCAGGGGACCTGTAAATGACCATCATATCCTGAGCAACATCTTGGTTCATTACTGGAACTAAGCCGTAGTCTGTTAAAAGGGGCTCATAAGACTGAGTAAGAAGCACATTCGAAGATTTAAGATGTCCGTGTGCTGCAGTTAGGCTTGGCAGTTCCTTATGGAGATATTCAAGACCTTTTGTGATTCCTTTCACAATCTTCAATCGTATTGGCCAATCAAGGCCTGCCTTGCCTACATCTTGGGGTCCTGGAACAAACAAACAAAGAAACAAAAGCATGAAATAAAACTACAGTTTTCAACTCAAAATAAATGCTAATGATCATTTACATTTAAAGGAATAGATTTTTTTGGGTAAGCTTATAACCTGCTTTATAGCATTTCAGACAAAATAAAAGATCAAATTAAAGATGTTAAAATATGTTACGAATATATAAGGATGCATTAGTTTATTGAAGAGTATCGTGAAGTGTAGGTACATAGAAACATGCATACCATGAAGGCGATCTGCCAAGCTACCATTTTGAACATAGTCCGTAACCAACAGTTTCTCCTCCTTTCTGTAATAGTAAGCCACTAGAGGAAGCAAATACGGGTGATCCAACCTTCCTATCCTCCTCATGTGTTCCTGAAACTCTTCCTTCCCAACATTGTTCATTTGCTTAAACCTCTTCACCACCATCATTGAACCATTCAACAGAGCAGCCTTGTACGAAGAAATGAAGCTGCCACTGCCCAAAATTTCAGCTGAGGCTCTTAGCAAGTCTTGTAATTCAAATCTCTCTCTGTCTTTTCTTACAAAGCACAACTTCGTGTTCTCTGATCTTTTGCTGTGGTTGGAAACCAGTGATGCTCTTGAGTGATTACTTCCTTCATCTACTTCCTTG
Source organism: Vachellia pachyceras (assembly GCA_025593235.1). Taxonomy (NCBI): domain Eukaryota; kingdom Viridiplantae; phylum Streptophyta; class Magnoliopsida; order Fabales; family Fabaceae; genus Vachellia; species Vachellia pachyceras. The sequence continues at coordinate 17,027 of JANTPZ010115165.1, forward strand.
AAACGGGTCCTCTGTCTCTGGTTCGATTGTGGATTCTCCACTGATGCTGCTGGTTGCCGTCTTTTTCTCCGACGAATGAGAAAGATTAGTAACACTATGATCATTACTGCCACGCCCACCGCTATGGCAATCACCACAATAGTGATGATAGACGGTCTTTTGGAGGAATGACATGCACTCAATGGAGTTCCGCATAAGCCTTCATTGCCTACTCATCGTCAAAAATGTGAATCTCTCATTAATTAAATTTATTGTTAGTAAATATAGGCGAGTGTAACCCAACTGTATGTAACATTAAATTTTGGTGTCCTCAGCATGAATGTGATTGTAACTCGCATATAATAAGAATCATAATTATTTAAGTGTAAATCTTCTAAATTTGCTTCGTAGTAAAGTTCCTAGGGAGTTCAAAGAGAAGTAACAAGAAAAACGCTTAAAAAAATTTGACTGTAAGAAAAAAAAGGTTCAAGCTTCTGTCTATTTGTTTCATCTGACGTATCCAGCCAAATACACATAAAATAATCCTATTTTGTGAAAGATCATAATCATTTCACCATAACCAAGACCTGAAATAAAGAGGTAGAAGGTGATCTATTTATACACAGCTGCCTTATTCCTCAAGAAACAGGAAAACGCAAGTATTTTGACATCATTATCGACAATTTGTCTTCTCTAATCCGTTAAAGTTCCTATGGAGTTCAAAGAGAGGGGGAACACAAGTTGAGTGGGAGGAAAACTGGTCCAACTTCTTTCCAGGCTTTTGCACATAGAGTAGACCAATTTTATATAAAGTCAGGGCAACCATAAAAAAAATGGAGTAGCCCTTGTACACGCTTTCATTCTTTGAATCACTCAATCTCCAAACTCCAAAAGAATATTACAGTTGAAAACTTCTAAAGAATCCTTGCGTTATAGGTTATTCAATAACATGTCACGTTGGAATTGGAGAAGGAATTAAGTGAGCTATAGACTTACCGGAGAAGGATGAGAAGGAAAGTTCACTGAGGCTGGCAGGTATTTTACCCTGCAACTGATTGTTGGCTACGCTAAAAGATTTCAAGTCCTTCTGCAGGAAGTTGGGAATTCTGCCGCTGAATTCGTTTCCCTCTAATCTCAATTCCATAAGCCTTGGTAACTTGGTCAATGAAGTGGGAATTTCACCAGAGAACTGATTATTAGCCAAATGAACTTTCTTCAACCAATTCATGCCCAGAAATGTCTGAGCAGGAATCCCTCCGTAAAACCTATTATTCGAAAGATAAAAGGCCTTGAGGGAAGCAAGCTTGTTGAGTTCCGGCCAAGTACTATTGAAATCATTGTTGATGAAGCTCAGGGTTCTGATATTAGGCAACTGTTGAAGAGTGTCCACATCAATGAGACCTTTGAGTCCCATATTCTCAAGTACCAAGCCCGAGATTTTGTCTTCCGCACAGACAACTCCAACCCAATTGGGACGATCACCGGAACAAGGCGGCGAGATAGACGTATTCCAAGTGGAAAACGTAGTGTCGTTTTGGTATTGCAACGAGTCCCTGAACTTGAGAAGCAATTCTGGTTCTGAAGAACCAAAACAAGAGGGAACATTAACGCCACACAAGAAGAGAAGCATAATCAATGTGATCACTGGAAAACATGAATTATAAGCAGCAGAACCAAGAAGTGCCATTGATGTTTGATCATGAGCAAAGGGGTTTTTGGCACATGGCACAAAAAAGAGAGAGAGAAAAAAAAGATCCTGCGTTAGCCTGCAGGGATTAGCACAAAGATTGACGATGGCATTGAATTGAAGAAAGAGAGAGGAATGTGATGAGGAGGAAGAGGCGAGAGATAGATTCGATCGGAGGGAAGAAGGGTGATGGCTGGTGAAAAATTGTTACGTGGGATGATGAAGAGTGAGGTATTTGACCAAGTCCTTCATTTGTTTCTCGTTTGAGTGAGAATGTGTCTGTGTGTTGTACACTCCCCGAAATATCCGGAGAGCCTTCAAAAAGTTTGCATGCAGCCCGTCGTCACGACGAGGGTAACACCTTTTCGCTATTTTTGAATTCTGAAGGACACCGTTGGCAAAAATGCAAAATCAGCAGCGGCTTGACTTTTTTCCTCTTTTTTCCCCCTCTTAATGCAATATTTGATACTTACATTTATTCTAATTTTAGTTTTAATCCTTTAAATTTAAAATTATTGATTTTAGTCATGAAGTTTTATTTTGCTATAGCATTGATCTGTATAATCTAATAAAAATTTTGACCATTTTAAATTTTAGAGATCGAACATCATATTAACTCATTTTAATAATAATCAATATTAATTAACATAAACAATCGATCTTCATCGGCTGTATATGCATGTTTACTGATGGTGTGCTTATTTACGTAGAAGACTGGATTCTGCTGGGCTCACGCCTCGCTAAAAGAAAGTGTAATAAGATGTTCCCAATCTCAAGTTTTTTATCCAACCAATCCATTGACACAAAAGAAAGTTTTTTATTGAATTGAAGAATTCAATTATTACTCAACAGACTCACTTTGAAATAGAATAAGTTGTAATCAAGGCAACTGGATATTTTGTAAGAGAAGAAAGTCCAACCTCTGATTGGCCTAGACACATAAAAAGAGTCTTGGCGCAAATTCTTTAGAAAAAATTGTCTTCCACAATGGGATATGATAAGTGAGATTTCGAGTTCAAGTGATGGAGAATCCATTTTGAAATCATCCACCCTGTACTCACCCTCTATATACAGGAATCACACAGGGATAGATTGAGTCCAATGGGGGCAAGAATTTTCAGGAACATTTGACTTTTCGGATGATAAATAATTCTTAGAACGTGGAGTGTGAATCAAACCAATGTTTAAATTTGTCAAGTCATCATGCCCCTTATGCCTTGGCGACACACATGCTACAATGGCTGGGACAAAGGATCGCAATCCCACAAGTGTGAGCTAACTCCAAAAACCCATCAAATAGGATTGTCCACTTCTTATACTAAAATACCCCTTAGGGGATAGAGCTAAGTGGAGTGAAAAGGGTTGCCATTACATAGGCTTAGATGAGGATCGAGACAGAGAGATTATGAAGTTCCTTCTGGGTGAGCAATCAAAGAATGTCTTGTTAACCCTCTACGGCGGCCCAAATAACTCAAGTTTCTACCATGAACTATTTATGCCGCAAGAAAAGATACTTATTAGAATCATATAGCATGTCTTATGTCAATTGCCAAATACTGAGTTTTGTTACCACAAACAAAGACTAGAGCAAGTGTTGAATTCAAAGTTGGTGTTAAAGATTATAAATTGGCTTATTATACTCCTGACCATGAAAGCAAAGATAAATTGGCTTATTATACTCCTGACCATGAAACAAAAGATAGTGATATCCTAGTAGCATTCTAAATAACTCCTCAACTTGGAGTTTTGCCTGAAGAAGTAGTTATCGTAGTAGCTGCTAAATCTTCTATTGTTACATGGACAACCGTGTAAAGAACGTCACTCAGCAGAATATATGACTCATGCTCATTTAGGTTCTTTAAATTCCTTAGGTTGCATAGCCACAAGGATCAATACTATCAATTATGCATCTCCTAAACTGTGCATGAGACTTTCCTTTCATTTCGCACGACTCCTAAATGATAAAAGAAAACGAGTGGCATTGCTTCTTCGGCCCCGAACCAAAAAATCCCTTAAATATGATTCAAAATGGATCTTGTTGTATTGTTGATAAAAAATTTCTTTACGAAAAATATGAATCGATGTTTGAAGAAAGGGAATGAATCCTTGACCCACACAACAGATATCAATAGATTAATTGTTTCGCTCCTATATCTTCCAAAAGGAAAAAGATTTCTAAGAGATATTTTCACATCAATTACTTTGAGTTAATTATTTATAAAATGCAATATTTTTTCTAAAACACTCATTTTAATCAATTACATTAAAACTACAAAAATGCAATCAATAAAGAAAATCTAGAAAATAGTTATAAGTTTAGAAGACAAAATGAATTAAATTCTTGAATTGAAGATCAAAACAAACTCATTAAGTAACCTTATATTTCAAACAAAAGGAAGTCCTCTTACTAATTAGGCACCTCGCTTACATTCTTGAGGCCATCGTATTTTTCTTGTAATCTCACCTAACTTGCATCACATACAAAGGATAAGTACAACCTTGCAAAATATTACGTCTTGAAAAATACACGAAAAACTGGAGGCACAGACATGATAACTTTTGAAAATTTTATACAGGAACCGACAAAAGCAATATAAGCAGATCCAGGGTAGAAAGGGTCAGAGCCCCAAAAAATTTGCTTTAGCCATTTTTGTCAGGACCAAACCATTTTCTCAAAGGCCGTCGGCTCAGCTAGAGTTGCACATAAATAGAAACCAGAAATACTCACTTTAAAAAATTGACTGGCTAGTGCTCTGTTACAAGTTCCAAGTTTTAGCACCCCCCAGGACACAAAATTGGAAAACAAGAAAATTGCTTAAGTGCCTTCACAAAATTCTGCTACAAAACAGCAACTGGTATTTTTCCCTTGAGGGTTTCAATTTCTGTCGGTAGCGGTACAGCTTGATCACCTAGAAACTGACTTAATTTTGGAGCACAAATCAGACAATCTCACAAGTATTTGGTGGTTCAATCGTGTTTTTTTCTTTAATTTTTCAGTCTCTTCATTCGCTTCTATAAACCTCGTCATTTTCACATTGGCTTTTCCCAGTTGCTGGAGTTTCTCTAGTGTCCTTTGGAACCTCATAAAGGGTTATACTGCTACTGCCAATTCCAAGCATTTGCTCTTCTTCATTTTCCTCCTTTGACTGAAAATTTTCAAGAATTTCAACAACTTGACTCATTAGAGGCCTGCCTTTTGGGTTTTGGCTAAGACATTGGTTTGCCACATGAGCCACCTTTATTGCAGCTTTAGCTGAATATTGGCCATCCATTCTAGGGTCTAATATTTTAAGGAGTTTCTTATTATGATTCAACAGTGGACGCGCCCACTCAACCAAGTTGTGTTGTCTACTGGGCCTGCTCTTGTCTAATGCTCTCCTTCCGATAAGCAACTCGAGTAGCACCACCCCAAAACCATACACATCACTTCGAGCAGTTAAATGCCCTGTTCAGTTAGACTCACAACTCAGTATAAAAGGAATAAATCGAGCGGTGATCTACATAGTAGTGTACCATTTGAGTTATTGGCTTGACAATGTCAGTTTAACATGATATAAGATCTTCTGCAATTCCCTAGATGCATATGATGAGAACCAAAATTTGATTAAGCTGAAAAGTGGAAACTGAAAAATAGCTATAGTAGCTATCAGAAGCACAAGGAAGACTTTATATCAATTTTTATAATTTAAGAAACTTATCCCTATAAAAAGGAAACTCAGAAACATACAATAATATATCATATAAATCATATCAGATATAAAGGGGAAGAAAATATACAATGTCCAGAAAACTTGCGATAAAATATGAAAGAAATAATTATTTACAGATTTCCAAACATGGACTAAAGCCACGATTACTTTCAAGAAGGACCCCAGGGTATTATAAATTGAAAAAATCTTTAAAGATCTTACTCTTTTAACTAAATGCTAGACATATCCTTGTTGTAAACCTATTAAATATTAGGATTATATTGTTGGCTTGTTCTGATCAATTTTCTATTTCTAATTTCATAGCTAATGACTCTTATCATGAAAATAAATTATTCTAATCAAATTTCTATTTCTAATTTCATAGCTACAGGATTCATGAGTGTTTAATTTTTCAACCCCAGATTATTTATCCCAATTACACTTTCAGCTAGTTTAGGTTTTTTCTTCTAATCTAGTTCAGGTTATTTTAATGACTTGATAAAATAGTCTTTTTAATCTGTAGAATTGCGAACCAATAAATAAATAACATACCGTTATTGTCATTCATAAAATAATCAACAATTTTTTGGAAATATTGCCAAACACTATCAATCATACTTGTAAAAGCAGCTTTCAGCATTTTTTAGTTATTACAATACAACTACTACTCAAGGTATCAATAGGGTTGTATCCTTTCAAAAAACCAAATCTACAAACAGAGCCAAAGTCAGCTTTCTACTCTGGATTACAATATCCTGATAATATAACAACTCACCGGTCATCACATACTCAGGCGCAGCATATCCATATGTGCCCATCACACGCGTTGAAACATGAGTTTGGTCTCCCATAGGTCCATCCTTAGCAAGACCAAAGTCTGAAAGCTTTGCGTTGAAATCCTGCAGTTGATACGTCAACAATAAGTATATACTTCCACACAAATAATGTTCACAGAATTAAGTTGTTCATTAATAGCGTACATGAAAAGATGTTTAAGGGAAAAAAATTGACCTGTTTAGCTGTTCTTGTATCTTGCTTAGCATTTGAAATTTATTAAAAAGTATATGTTATTGGAGGGTCATATCGTTATTTAAAAAGAAAGCCTTCTATTAATAAAAAGGAAGTAGTAGAGTACTGCATAGAATAAGAATCATCCAAAACCCCAGACTAATCCATTACCTGAGCACCATAAGGATGCCCAACAAAAAAAAAAAAACTATTCCCAGTCTTTATTTTTTTTGAGTGACTATTGCCAGTCTTTTAAATTGTTCAGCAAATCTGCTTATGTAAGAAAAAAATGACATGCAGAATTTAAATTTAACCATATTTATTTGAAAAGCCAAAAGTAGCAAGTGGTGTTTAAAAAATCAGCATGTTCAGTACCAGCTAAAATTTCATCTTCTAAAAATTACATGATTAAGGTAAAAATATTGCACTTTTAGGCTTTGTATAATTGCAGAAAGTTTAGCTTCTCCAGAAATTCCCTTTATCATGCCCAAACAAAAGGATTTCCCAAACAACTAAAACCTAAAGTCAACAAACCGCATCAAGCAAAATATTTGATGTCTTGAAGTCACGATATATGATGGGCCTCTCTGCACCATGAAGAAAAGCAAGCCCTTTCGCAGCATGTAAAGCAATCTTCATTCGTTTTGACCAAGTCAGCATTGAGCCCACTCCTGCCATCAATGAACAACAGTCCTTTTAGCTAAACATGGTATAAACTTTTGATCCTATTGTAAAAAAAACATGGTGGAGACAAATTCCTTTACAATTTCTTTTTCAGTGATGAGTACGAGGTGCTTAAGCAATCAAGAAGTGACATGAAGACATTTAACTTGTTTTAACCCAATGCAAACTTTCTCCTCTAACAGTCACCTTTTAGGAAGTGCGGTAACAATGAAGCAGTCTGGAGTTTGGTCGAATCAACAAGCAAGAACTTACAAAATGTTTTTCTGTTTTTTTAAGCAACTGG